>MU909324.1:0-10231 GCA_036418205.1 Ostertagia ostertagi | reverse complement strand
TGGCTTGTGTAGCGCTTGCGGAACAATCTCAATCCTTCCCAAAAAAGGATTTCTTGAGTTGGCTAATTATGGGCATGCCTTTTGAACTATACTAATCATCTGTTGTACGATATAAAATCATCGATAAAAAAAAGGTATGAAAAATTTAGCTGACGGCTCTTACCTTCAAAAAGTGCACACGAATACGTCATTGATGGATCAAGAAACATACGAAACATGTCGTTGCCAAGGTCGTAATGATCTGAAACTTCCACAAAAATGAATCTCGATAGATGTGGCGTTAGTGGGGAAGGTAACCGTCCTCCTTTAACCCATTCGTGACAATGGCAGTCACCGGTGGCTGCCACGAAGGTGTTCACTTGGGACAATGGCATCCACCGGTGGCTGCCAAAGATCTCACTCGGGACAATGGCATCCACCGGTGGCTGCCGGGTTTCAAATGGAATTTGGAAGTTTTCTTTCCTGAAAAAGAATCTTCATACCCTCATTCATCTACGCCAGCCCTGGGCAGGAGGAAATCTCCGTCCACTCAAATTTTATTGAAGAAAAATCTCCTGACTCTCCTGCTATTGCGCAATCCGGCGCTGGTCCGAACGGGCAGACCTTGAAAATCCCGCGCGGTCGCGAATGGGTTAAAAGGATAAAGATAAGGATAAAGCATTTGCCGTTGATCAATCCCTTTTTGGGATGCGGCACGCATTCTACTTCCATTTGTACATTCGTAGTGGCGTTTGAATGCGATGTGGCCTATACAATGACTTGCGGGGGCCAGCCGATGTACAAGTCAGTGTTTTTATCCTCCCAGACAAGTCTGGTACCAATTAACCGACCCCGGAGGGATGGAAGGCTTGGTTGGCCCGGGCGACTCACGACCCAGGATTTGATCCCCGGACCGCTCGCGTGGTAAGCGCGCCACTTGCCACTACACCACTTCCGCCCTTTTAGTAAGCACCAAAATGATTAAAAAACTGAATCTGATACTCGGGAGTTTTTTTTTTTTTTGAAGAAACCGCCATCACTAGCCACCAATGCCCGTCAAGAAGATATTAGGTGTACCTGACTGGCAGAAGCATCAGTTCTCTTAGGGCTGAGCGGATAGTCGGTCCAAAAATTTCATCTAAGATGATGACATCATTTACATCAAGAGGCTGTCGCAAATGGTTATACTGGTCAAATTCGCAGTCAAACACCTGCGCGAATATGGTCGGGAGTCAATCGCATGGCGCACATCGAGGAGGATTGATCGGCGCTCAGATCCTTCTTCTTTCATCACTAATATTAACGAGATAAATGTACATGCGGGTCACAAAATGTCTTGCATAATTCACTTAGGCCGATGCCAGACTTTAGGGTGCTGCCCCCAAGAGGCCCAACGTGCGGTGAAGGGAAGACACGCAGACGCGGCAAAGGACGAGTCGCAGCGCATACTGTAGCGGTTAGGCGTCAGTATAAGCAGGGTGCACCATACTACGTCTCATATCGCACAGCACGCGTGCAACTCGTGCCGCCTCTGCGCCTCTTCCTTCACCGCGCGACGGGCCTCTTGGGGAAACCCCAGACTTTGCGAATCAAGCGGTTCGCTAGCGTCCGCGGTCGCGTCGCGGCCAGCGAGTCGCTCTATTGGCCTGGTACCGCAACGCGACCGCGGACGCTAGCTAGAAGCGCTCCACTCGCAAAGTCTGACATCGGCCTACTAATGCTAACCCATCGTCGTCCAGATCACCAACACGGAGTGCTGGATTCCATATAATATAGCACTTTTGAAACGGATAAGAATTTTTCTTAGGAGATTCAAGAATTTTCTTAGGAGAGAAAGAATTCTTAAATTTCCGATATTTAAAAAATCCTAATCCGTAATAATGTTCTATATCCAACATATTTGTATGTAATTATATATATTATATATATATATATATATATATATATATATATATATATATATATATATATATATATATATATATATATATATATATATATATATATATATATATATATATATATATATATATATATATATATATATATATATATATATATATATATATATATATATATATATATATATATATATATATATATATATATATATATATATATATATATATATATATATATATATATATATATATATATAATATAGTTTTACTCGCACCCTCCATCTTTACCAAAAATCTAAAGTGTCCCCCCCCCTTACCTTCACCCACACAATGGGAATGGCTTGTCGGGGATTGTTTGGTTGCCTGAGTGAAAAAATCCAAAGGACTGATCAAAATTATTTCTAGTGGAAATTCCTCAAACAAATTCAAAACTGCTGACCTTCGATATTTTTGGCGCTTTGTGTGAGGGTGTTGTCTCGAATTCGATGCTGTATGTAGCGATACGAGGCTACAGAGCATCGGATTACAGTTAAGAGTCCGCTTGCTGATGAATTTGAAGACCTTCCCGATTACTGAAGAAGTTCGTTGCCGCGTACTCCTGCTCTGCTCTGAAAGATACGTGAATAATCTACTTGCTAGTTCACCTATGTGACTTAAGCAGAGCTCGCCGATCAAGTTTTGGCCTATATGTTTCTCGAAAAATTAAGAGCGTAGAAAATCGAAGTAGAAAAACCATGAGTGGCTCAGAACCCAAGCAACGGACCCCTTTTCTCATCATCGATAATGCGACTCTCATCGGTGGAGCCTCTTCAATGCTAGCGCCTGTTATTGAAAAGGATAGGGGAAGTCCGTTTAAATTGTTTTGTGCCTTAATCGTTTTTTCAATATTGCTCCGACATTTCCTTCAATGTTGATTTTCTAGTGAGTCATGACCTCTGAGTGATCCCTAATTGAAAGTTTTATTTTGGCTTCCACAAAATTCATTTGGTTTGCCCCCCGTATAAAAGGCAGCCAACTTATGCATCAACAGTTCGCCTTCAATAAACGTGGCATCAGTTCGAACTCCAACGCTTCTCTGCTAAAGGGCCATAGCCAGACTGGGGGAGAGAGTGGGCGAGAAGCGGCGCGTGGTACAAGTACGATCCTACTAGGCCATTGGAGACAAACTGTTCCCTAGGGAAAACGCATAAGTCACACTAGGAATCGCCCCTGACTTTCCAGCTAAGTACATTGGTTTCCGTATCACCTCCAGTCTTACCATAGATTCCTCTAAAGGCCAGCTCCAAGGTTAAAAGATAGGAAGTTGCCAGGTCGGAGTGGCTGTCGCAAAAGTGAAAGAAAAATCGGATCAAACATCCATAAAATTGAGACTCTCACTTTTCTGTATGGTTAAGATGTGCTAGAATGGAGAGATAGAGCGGCCAGAGAATCTGAGAATTCGAGAGAGCATGCCGTTCGAGAGGGCACAATTAAGCACCTGCAGCGAATGCCTCCAAAAAAACTACCGGTCACGGCCGGCATTTGAGAGCATTGGTAAGATCCTAGTGCTCTTGTCGTTCGCATGACAACTCCTTTTACATACAAAATGGGTTTACTACAGTAACCTTATTTTTCTGGACCTTACCTCTTGAAGTGGATTCGTAGTAATTTGGAAATGAAATGAGATAGAAAAAAATTGTTATAATACTCTAACACTTCTCAGATTAGTGGTAACCTAAGTGGTGTTAATGGAAAAAAAAAAAAAGAAAAAAAATGAGAAGAGCAATGCTCACTTTTTGCTCGAATTAGCAATTTGAGGAAATCGGTTGGATTTGGTTCGGCCGTCCAATCGCCGGCCATGTACGTTTCTCCAAGTCCCATTTTCTCGTCCAAAATCATAAGCCAACAGAAATGTATCGGATTGTGGATGAACATGGTAACTGGACGCGTTGATCTGAAAATTAACAGTTCTGTTCTGAATGGTCCTCTCAAGTTTAGAAGATTCAAATACAGAAGTTCAAAAGCTTCCTTGAGAAAATGCCCTCCCAATCACGCGAACATTGTTGCAAAGTCTGGGCAGTTTTCTCTTTACTTCCTTCATAGCCTCTTTTGCGAGGCATCAGAGTACTTGGAGCATCGAGAACGCTCATATTTCCGAAAAGGAAGCCAAAAAATTCATGGGAAATCTAGTGAATTCTTTTGGAATGTGCTACGCCACTCTGCACCATTCAGAACCGCAGTGGTATCACGAAATTGTGAAGACCAACCCAAAGTCATCATTTTGTTCCTTCGCCAATCCACCGAGCCGACTGAAGAGAGGAAGAAGTAGCTTGGCGAATTGCTTTCGCAATTCCTTGTTCGACTGAAAGGTTAATCTGTCTCAGAAACAGGGTATTCTCTCGATTGGTGGGTTTTCGACTGATTCTTTTGGAGCTCGCGAGTCAATCAAGCCAAGGTCAAAATTATTCGCTGATTCTTCCAATCGATTCTTATATATTTTCTTGTCGCGAAAATCTCCGATACTCCAGTCGTTCACAAACTGTGAGGGTTGCCCCAATGCAGTTTTACCTTTGAAATCGGATGCGTTCTACAGCGTTTACTTTCGTAGTGAACCTGGAACTTCATATCAGAACTCACTCGTCGTTGTTGTTCTCCTTTCGCCAGTCCTTCAAAGTCAACTTCATCTCCTGTGGACGTTATCGATAATTTCAACTTTTCCGAGGGATTTATCCCACTATTGAGCCGAGGAATTTCGAAGAAATGAGATTCTTAGTTCGAGAAATCTCGTGACAAGCAATACCATAAGGAAGAGTCTTGACCATTAAGTGCAAACATCCTATACTGCATTCATGCTGGAATTTTATACTTTGAAAGGCAGGGGGGGGGAGTTTATCGCTTATCCTGCTAGCTTCCTGAGCCTCTGCGAGCAGTAGCCTCATGTAGCGACTCTCCCTAAGCCAAGGACGCCATTTTTGCGATATCAATCAAAATATCAACAAAGCTGCTAAAATTGCAAAAAAGCGCTGACAAAGAAGCGCTTTGGCTGTGTTAAGAACCAATTTCTGAGCCTCGAATAGGGTACAGAATCAGTCGTGGACCGCTATGGTGAAAGCATAGAAAGAGTAGAGGGCTTCCGATATTTGGACAAAACTTGATCGCTGACGATAGCCTGCCTTCACAACGATCGACGGTGCTCCAGGCTGCTCAGTGAAAGGGGGTATAAGGCCTGTGATGATCCACGGTATGAAATGCTGGCCTGGGGCAAGAATTATAGAGGAAGTTGACGTTGCGTCGCCCACTCACAATTGTTCCGGATATCGCTTTGGATGTGCGTAATTGATCGGCGCGTATGGGCAAAGAACGATCAGCGATACCGACAATCCATAGCAAAATTGAACCGTTAAGGAAAACACGAAATGGAGATCGAGTTTTCTCTTGACTTCAAGGGTAGTGCTTGTGGAATTGCGCATTAAGGGCGTTCCTGATTGAGACCATTCTCGATGTGTGCATTTGTATGACACATTCTATCAAAAGGACCCTCCCTTCCGTGAATAAGGTAGCTAGTTTCGCAATCGCAAGGGTAGTGGTATTCAAAAAGCTTGGGAACTGAACTGCTGGTGGTTATCTGCATTTGCGTCGAAGCACGGCCCCAACCACTAAATCACGCCCACCGCTCTTTAACACGTTGCGTACCGGCGCTCTCTGTGGTTTTCCCGCGCGCGTGGCCACGCGATTTTTTTTTCGTCTCGCGGCATGCATCACCATGTGATGCACTTGGCCACAGGGAGCGGTTTTTTTCTCAACAGTTCGGATATTTCTCTTAGTGAAGTCAAAATTTCTTGGGATATGTTTTCGCATATGGAGAACAACATATGTGCTTAGAACTTCGTAATGTAAGAAAATATTCTGCTGTTCGCACCATCTTCTTAACAACTGTTCGATTTTTGGTCTCTGTTTGACGAACAGGAGTTCTACAAGATCTTAGCCATTTGTTTTCATATAAGCATCGAGAAGGGGTCAAACATCAAAGAATATAGGTCTACAAGAGTTATATAAAGTGGACCTTTCGCAGCCAGACTACCGACAAGAAACCGTTTCATTGATATCGACTTTCATCGACTTTCCAAAAACTTCTGAATCATTGCCTAGGTGCCATCAAATTCAGAAAAAAGGAAAAGAATGCGCAGGATGTTTAGAAAGATTGCTTGGTTTGTTAAGACTTTATTTCTAAAGGCCTAGTCATCACCTTATACAAGAAGTTGACGAGTTATCCAATTCCCTTAGATTATAAGGGATATTTGTAATAGCATAGCGGTGAGTTTGTTATCACCTTAATCGAAGAAGTGTACGAGGTTCCAATTTCATCACAAGCAATACGTGAATTTCAGTATAAAAGCCCAGATATCTCTTTTTAACGAGTTATCAATTTCATCACAGGAACTCCACAGGCTCTCTAGTACTCTTATCAAAACTATTAAAAGTTCATCGAAGAAGTTTACGAATTTCAATTTCTGTCACAATACATGTTCCTTGTAGCTTTAGTACAACTGCTACGATTGTTATCAATTTCTTTAGAAGAATACAGCGGAATATTACAAAAAAAAGTTGTTAGCGCAAGGTTTGTTGTATAAAAAATGGTTTCTGAACACATCATATTTTCCAGATGGTGGAAGTCCCAGGCAGATATGTTATTCAGCATATTCGAAAACATATGCTTGCATGCTTGCTTGTAGTATTGTTTCATAAAGAAGACAGAAATTTGAGTTTCAAACTGATGCATCACCATGTGATGCACGTGGCCACGCAGGGATGTCTATGCGTGCATCACCATGTGATGCACTCGGTACGCAATGTTGTTAAATAAGTCCGAACCCAAACTTAACTAGATCACGCCCACGTCTGAGTTAATTCTCGCTTGACTGTGCGGTCTCTGGGCCCCGTGCCTCCGCTAGGACTCATTTCACCGCATGTGAAAAAATCTATATTTCCATGATTCAGCCTTCTGGAGCGTTTAGCACTCCTAGCTAGTGATAAAATGTGCATTGAGGACAAAGGCCACGGTGGTTTCGAGCTTGAGCGGAGAAATAAGAATTCGTGCAATACGGCGACAACAAAGAAAAAAAACATGGAATCGCCAAAATTTTCAAAAATAATCAAATGTTCCATTCATGGGATTGCTATGTGCATGTTTCTACAACTGGGAAATTTTAAAAGACAACCTATGCGAAATGAATTGAAGGTAATCTTATCGATTTTTTGGCTTTTTTCCTCACGTAAGGGAAGTGGGACCGCCGCGGATCGATATTGGACCACACTGTCCCCAACGCGTTTTTCAGAGCATGAAACGTGACGAACATTGAACGAAATTAGTTAAATTGTACAATAGCATATATAAAAGGTAGGAATGTACAAGCTGTACGACGGACTCGGAAAGAAACTGCGCATTCACCAAAAGTGAATCACATCGGCATAAGTGACGTTGAAATACAGGAGATACGGTCTGTAAACTGTTTGACGCGGTAAAGGCCCACGCCCTCGCCAGTGTTGTAGCTGGGTGTAGCTGCTTTTCTTCTCAAATAGCTTAATGTTGATAATCTGGCAACTGGATGAAAGTCTGTTTGTACAGGAAATTAACAACTAGCCTCTCACCTGGTAACAAACGGCAAGCAGATGTACCTAACTATGGACGAGTAGAAAAACGATGCAGATTCATTCACGATGGCCATGTAGCAACAACAACCCGGAATAGCTGAAACACCAAATGAATCTGTTTTGCAACTAGTTGTCATCTTTCGATGACCGCCGGCCTAACAGGCTTCGTTGAGGAAAACCAGTACAGAAATGAGGCAATGCCTATTAGCAGCAGCCGCAAGGGAAAGCGGAAAACATTCGATTGATTCAGGAAAAGGATTTCTCCTTACAGAGGGAAGTGATGAACCTGAAGCTGAAGATAACCAGAAATTAGAAATAAAAAAATCTAGGCAAGAATAGATAGAGTTAAGTAATGTATGATAGGATTTGGCACTGAATAAGAAATGATGAGCTCTGCACTGCTCCATCGTAAGGATTCTCGAATTCTACATAAATTTGTTATTGCAATGGCAGTTAAATACGGCTTTTCGGCCCAAATTATGACCTGCGAGGGCCGGCTGATGTGCCAGTAAGGATATGGATTTTTCTAGACAAGCATGGTCCCAATTCACCTACCCGAACTTTTTTGGACATGGAAGCGCATCGTGTGATCAAGTTTAGCAATTGTATAACAGAACCATCAACCATGAAGCAATAAAGAACCATGGAGGTGGAAGGTACTCGTACTAGGTTAGCAATTGGGAGGGAGGATTGGAGGAGCAGCCGTGCACATTTTGAAATTTGCCAAACGTGGTGGCAGACTGTGCGTTCAAGTTAGTGATCCAAGTGAATCTTATGGCGTTATAGGACGGGAAGCTTGTTTGGATGTGGCGGATTCTGAATCCCAATGTAGCGCTATGCGTTTTGACGCCACTGCGCTATCTGCGTTCATGCTCTGCATATAACGCAGTAAAATAATACTTAAGATAAATGAAGTCGAAATCAAGTAGGAAAACCTTGCCAAAAGTTGCAGATTAAAAGGTTCCATATGAAATAAATGCGAGCCCAGGTAAAGATATGAATTAAAGGCCGAAAAGGTTTGAAGGAGTGCTCTTCTTGGTATAATCACCCCAACGTAGTTTTTTTCTTCCAAGACCTCACCATTTTCGTTACGCGTTAATTGTTAGAAAAAATTCAGTGTAGATGTTTTGACTGCTTTTGCTTTTAAGCTGCTGGCCTTTGCCGCACGCTTTCCTCTTGCCGAGTGGTTCACAAGCATGCTGGCTTGTGCATACGATAACGAACTTTGATCAATTTTATTCCGTCCATGGTATAATTAATCCATCCATAGTATTTACGAAGAAATCGATAGTTTCAAAACGCTCAATAATTACGGCTTCAAAAAACTCGTTTCTTTGTGAATGGACGAAGACTGGCGAGTTTTCTGGAACGCTCCTAAAGCTTACATCTTATCTTCTGACCATCACGGTTTTCTACGATCTAGACATTATCCGCGGAAAGGATAGAAAGATACGGTTTACGTTTATGGAACATGCCACGCACTCATCTAACAACCTAGAAGTGGAAAGGAAGGACAGGGTATGCTATACGAAGTTATTACGCAAGGCTCTATGAAGTTGAAAATGGTTTCTATTCAACTTTGCGAATTTTTTCACACTACTGACTTGACTGTAGAAAATGGCATTTCTAGAAGAAGGATTCGGCCTTTAAAAGAGCTTCAATGGTGCTTTCAATTCTCAGCCACATCAGGACGAGTCAACGTCTAAAATTTCTCGATGGAGTGGAGATGGCAGTATCTTGCTCTAGGAATTAGAAAAGGGTTCGTGACTGGTGGCATCGACGACAGATTTTTGAATGAACCAAAAATGGGACTGTGTTGAGGGCTCAGGACCTATCATATATCCCTCTACCTCTGTGCCCCTTAATTGGTTTCAAGATAGTGTTTGATCATTGAAAAAAAGATTACTATTCTAGACCATTACTTTATCGCAAAGGCTGGTCTCGGAACTGGATTGGTCATCGAAAGGGATCAGTAGGCTAGTTTTTCTTCAGCTGCTCTCTCTTTCCTACACCTACACCTGCGCCAGCGGCAATGGACGACTGCAAAAAATCTTGATTTTTTCGGACTAATTATAAAGAATTCTCTCAGTATGTGCTGTCGCCGCAGAGCCTCATCAGGACCTAAATTTGTTTGAAACAGAGAAGCTCCAAAAAGTTTTATTCCAAAAGAATTCCAAAAGTTCACAAAAGTCCAAATACTCCAAAAAACGAGCCAAAAATTTAAAAGAATTCCTTTGGAAACTTCCGCGATATTTCGGTGTATAACACCTTCTTCAGGCATGGAGTTGCCTCTGCCAAGGATGAAGCTACCCTTTACGGGAGCCGCTATAGTAAAGAACCATGATTGATCGGTAAGCTTCATCCTTGGCAGAGGCAACTCCATGCCTGAAGAAGGTGTTATACACCGAAATATCGCGGAAGTTTCCAAAGGAATTCTTTTCAAATTTTTTGGCTCGTTTTTTGGAGTATTTGGACTTTTGTGAACTTTTGGAATTCTTTTGGAATAAAACTTTTGGAGCTTCTCTGTTTTAAAAACAAATAAATAAAAATTCTATCCATCGCTAACGGTCAACTCCAGGTGAAAGCTGCTGGGAAGTTAAAAAAAAGAGACAAAAAGAGCAACTGATCGAAATCGTGAAAAAATTATGAAATTGAGCTTGAGATCCCCTGTAAACCCGGACTGTCCTTGATTGACCACTTCAAAGTGAAGGGCACTACAT
>MU909291.1:2371-29942 GCA_036418205.1 Ostertagia ostertagi | reverse complement strand
GACTTCATAAATGGTACAAGTGCGCTTGCGAGTTCGCAAAAGGGTTCTGTTGTTTAGTAGAGTATTGTTTAACTTGTACTCGCTGAGACCACCTTTTCAGTGCCTACAATCTAAGCCTCAGCTGTGCTGCTCACACTTGTCAAGCCAGTCAACACCTCGTGGAGTTGGATGCGTACATACAAAAAGGGTTTCTTATTAAGTAGAGGGTATTATGGCTAGCTTGACATCATTTTGTTCAGTTTTAGACCTAAACCTCATGTGGTTGGCGATTTTTCTCCCTCCTGGAATAATTCACCTATCCTTTTGATTTGTTACGAAATATGTGTTGTCTAGAATGTGTCGTGAAGGTCCTATATCATTTTCGATTCTCGTTAGATTGCGATGAAAATT
Organism: Ostertagia ostertagi; assembly: GCA_036418205.1. Lineage (NCBI taxonomy): Eukaryota > Metazoa > Nematoda > Chromadorea > Rhabditida > Trichostrongylidae > Ostertagia > Ostertagia ostertagi. Next base: position 29,552 of record MU909291.1, on the reverse strand, counting down.
AATCTAGAAAATATGTCAGCTTCTCTCAGATTTAACATGTGCAACATTTTCGTGTAGACAACGTTGGTTTGCTGAGTACTGATTATTCATTTTATAGAGTAGAAGCGCGAACCAGGGCAAAGTATTCGTCCTCAAAGCAGTAAACATCACTGCCATTTATCGAGCAGAAACTTTTCACCATTCGCTAATCAGTACTCCCTTCAAAAGTTATAGAGCAAAATTTTCAGATCAGTGTAATATCAAGCCATCTTTATTGAGTTGCTCCACAATTTTTCATTTTGCACAACAAAGTATTAAATACAACAAAATCTCAATAAAGGCACGCCTGCACGAGATGCTGCGGATCTGTCAAGTGCCTTGTCGATCTCCCTTCTCCGAAAAACAGGAGAGTTACGAGTTGGAAATTCGCTATTTCGAGTCGCACCTATGGACGTTTCCTGTACTCAATCGATGACACAACCCCGGTAGAATCCGTTGAACGATTCCCTTCGGTTTGCAGGATAGACCCCCAAAGGGCAATCACATATATAGCACACTGCAAATCACACGACAAGGATGCTAGGATCTCGTAAAGTTAGCTGCAGCAGCTTCACTTTACCGCGTCAGCACCAGGCTTTCTATAGCACACTATTCTGTTATACGTATTGTTGTATGTAGTTGTTGTATGTATTCTCACCTCGTCCTCCCTTTACTCTCATTGCTTTTGCACAGCCGCAATCCCCTCAGCACTAGAGGGCAAATGTCTGTATTCTGATACTGTTTGTAATTTATACTTCCCGCCTCGAGTTTGTCAGGTGGGAAGTTTTTTATGGTCAACGTTTCGACCGTCCCGTTTTTTTTTGAAGTGTAGCGGAGCGCTAAACGCAGTCAGTCATCAGTGGCAAATGATGTTACTTTGTTGTTCAGTAGAGAATTTGCGGACGAGTAAATTTAAGCATTATTAATTCGCATAGGCTTGAGGTGTGGCACCAGCTCTCACTTACATACACGTGGAAGTCTTATCTCCTTATTCTTCAGTTCTGTCCCACAATGTAGCGGGGTCCGTTTTTCTGGTATGTTGACTCCACTTTTCCCGATTACAGTGCTTGATCGGGATGGAGGCCAACTAATTTCAGGTCCTCATGCAACGTGTGAAGCCAGCGCTGCTTCGGGCGCCCTTAAGACCAGGGTGAATATCGGTCGAGGGTCATGGGGGGTCGTACTCGTGGGGGTCAGTAACATCAGTGGCATCGTGGTGCAGATAGGGGTAAGAGGGTGTAGCGCAGCAGAAAATGAAAACATCTGAAAAAACAAATATTCTTTGCAGGTTCAGTCGCTCCATTCCTCCACCTTCATGAGAAGGGCGTATTTGAAGGCAGTACAAAGAATGAAAGTGCAAGAAGACTGCCACATGTGCGCACGCGCTGCAAAGGCACCTCCTCCGCCTATCGCTCGCTCCTTCTCCCTTAATACTGAGAATGACACTGTTGTTAGGGACCTGTCGCAAAAACGACAACCGTGAAGGAAAGCCCTGGGCAAATGAAGTTGTTCCTCAGGTTATAGGAGTTACGAAATGTGTTTACTACAATGCAGCTTCTGTCAACTGGTCATGATCATATAACACCTTTCAATCGATTCTGCAACTTCGAGTGAGGTCGGATGCATGGCCTATACCTCAGACAAAATCGGATGATGACGATTGCCCCTTTTCTTATTGCTTATGTTGGAAGAATGTATTCTAGACACATTTCGAGCGTTGCCAACGAATTACACTTGCAATGGTGAAGAAGGGAGCGGCTTTTTGAGCGGCCGAGAATCATCCTCGATAGATCCTCGACGCAAATATCTCCTCAACTAGAGAATGTAGAAGGAAGCTAAACATACTGTTAGAAAGCGCAAACCTTCCGCTTTCCAAAACTGTCTTCGTTTTTCAAGATCTTGCGAAAGAGAGATATTGCCTTTTAAGTGGCAAAAACTCGCATGAAAATTCAGCATCCTCGACGCTCCCTCGACGGATTTTGAGAGACTATATCTCTTCGAATGGAAGGCTTTCATAGCAATTCCAATACTGCCTGATAGTAGCAAATCTAGCTCTATCTAACCCTACCGCGTGCTGTTCAAAAGGTTGGGAAATGGAGGAATGGAACCTTTTCATCGAGGGTGTAGATTTCTTTTTTTCGGGATTTCAGCAAATCTGACCCAGTGACAATCGCGCCGCAGCTGCCGTTGAATCGGCCGTTGATACACTCGGCTGTTTTGATATACTCAAGCAGGAATCAAGATTGAATCGCAACCCCGTGCCTTCAGGATTTCTGTGCATTTCTGAACGAACCTGCCTTTGAGGTCACACAAAGTTAATGCCTCTTTCCTCGAGTCGATATTCAGTAAATACACAAAAGTGTGCAGCGATTGAAGAAAGTGCATAGATGACAAGAGAAGGCGTTTACAACATTATTTTGCAGGAATTTTTTTGTTTATTAGTTGAATTAATTGCGTATGCTCTGTTTATAGGGAGGTCGTGCCAGGAATTCGATTTCAGGGGGGTCGTACTTCTGCGACCACGTCCTCGACACGATTTTCACCCTGCTTTAGGCCGTTTTCCGGGCACGTCAAGGTGGGCGTTATCACAGACACTCGTCATTTGCGTGAAGATTGCGCCTGTACCATCGAAGTCAAGCTTCGCGGCTTCGCGCATCTTATCAGTGATGGGAGCACCCGACAATGCTCTGCATGGTACCAGCCTACGTATTGTACGTGAATCACAAAATGCGCATTGACTTACGGCCCTTCATTACACTCAGACGTGCTTCAACGTTTCTAGTCGTATGCTAGCACACAGCACCGTAAATGGTGACGGATCGGACTACAGTTATGTAGAACTTTCGTATTAAGTATGCTATGGCAGTTCTTATGCTTCTTGTCGCAGAGAACGCCAGTCATCGAGCGCCATTTGGACCATGCTGCACTCACACGTGAGTTGACCTCAAAAGCCAAACTGCCGTCAGACAAAATTGTCGATCCAAGATATTTGAACGTCGTAGTGCGCGTGAGCTAGTGTCTTTGATTCTATTACGTTGTCCCAAAAGTCTTTGCCTATTTCCATGTGTATGTTGTGAAATCTTCAAGGACCATCCCTTGTGAAACATTGTAAACTGTAGTCAATGATTTGTGCAGTGCATTTCTGCCGTGGTATTTCGCAACGATTATGGATGTCCAGAAATTCGAGAAAAAAGCCCAAAGTCGGTTCGGCTTGTTACCCTGAGTGACGAGTGTCTTCTGGAGTTGTTTGGAAACAGTCTCTGGTGCAATGCACGGTAACTGACACAGCTTTTCCACAGTATCAGAACACAATAGCCATTCCTCAATAGCTTCAAAAAGAAGAGAAATTATGGCAAAAGGAGATTTCGTGATCTGGGTGACAACCGCCCTCAGAAGCCTTCAGATTTTGCATGAACATTTTGATTTACCGTCTGTATCTTGTTTGACCCGACTACTTTGTTGGTGGTAGCAAGGAGTGGGTTCCTCAAGTAAACCACACCCGCGAGCGCCACTGGCTCAGACGCGTAGAACCAGAGATTCCGACGTCCATTCCAGCACTGCAACTTGAGAGGCAACTTTCGGAGTTGGTAAAGCTGCAAGCGATTCGTTCACTGATAGCTCCTACCAACGAACTGCACTGCTATTGTTGAACGATAATATGGGAAAACTGATGGCTCCACCGGCACTATGCTTGGAAAACATTGCAAAGTTCACTTCATCCAAGCAACGACCGTCAAGGAATTTTGAAGATGGTCCAGCAAAAGTCTCCAAGCCCCTTATGGGATGTTCTGTCTCGCCAGTTGTGTTCAGCAGATCTGGCCCCAACAGAATACCGTCTGCTTCTGTTGCTGCTGATTCAACTAAAAGAGGGAGAGCTTCATGATCGGACTACTCGAAAACGGACTTCTTGTTCTCATGTCGTCCTTTCTTGGAACCTCGGCATTTGATGTTAATGTACTGCAATTGTTTTTGTACTGTATGCCAAACGAGGTTTTTAAGATGGAATCTTTATTTACTGGCCTGACGTTTCGACAGCTTCGTCTTCTTCAGAGGCCTGGAGATAGTCTGAAGCTTTTGATTCGTTAGCTACTCGATCAACCGCGCACAGTATTCTCGACGACGTCAGAGAACGTCGAGAATACTACGGAGCACTCAGTGTATGAAAACCTAACTCACCGATGATTCCACCGATGCGGAGCAGTAGCTCACGCCCTGTGTTAGTTGACGTCAGTAAAAAGAATGAGCTCTACTCGTCTCGTGGTGCCATATATTCTCGAAATCTGTCAATTTGCACGTCGCATTGATAGCTCGCACTTCGAGACAAAAGGCAAGAGCTCATTCGTAATCGACGGACATTCGTTTCGGCCATTCATTCTAGGTTTCCTTGCGAAAATCCAGAATGATTCCAATGCTTTTCTGGATGAAATCTCAGTCTCGAACGCTAACACAGAACATTTAACATCAAAGTCGTTCCCATTGTGCTCCTCAATCTTGTGCTTGCCAAGTGGTGTAGCTACATTACCACGCCTCTTTCCATCTGGATGTATTTCAGTTCGCTAATTAGAATGCTAACTAAATTGCTAATTCGTTATCCGTCAGCAGAACACATCCTGGTTGCTGTTATTTTTGACCGTCGTTCATGAACACAGGAATCAAGGCAAAACTAGCTTTTGAAAATAGCGGGGCTTGGAAACGGGCTATTTGGACAACGATACGCATATTAAGGATCGGTATGCTGGCCAACAGCGACATGTACCACGCCGAGAAAAGTTACCTTTGTGCCTCCCTTTCATCTCCGATCGAGTCAGCACTGCAATACATCACAGTATTGTAAGAGCTCAGCTGCAAGATGATGTTATATTAGTTAACGTGCCTAATAGCAATATCAAACGGCAGCTCGTCCGAAACAGACTGTATGACAGGCAGTGCGTGACTTCAGACTGTATCATCTGCCCAAATGGCACGTTAGGGGATTGTGGTAAGGTTGGGGTGATTTACCAACTTGAATGTATGGTATGTTATAGCACGTATATTGGAGAAACTGGGAGAGCACTAGGTATCCGTATTCAAGAGCATCTAGCTGGGAAGAGGCGTGGTAATGTAGCTACACCACTTGGCAAGCACAAGATTGAGGAGCACAATGGGAACGACTTTGATGTTAAATGTTCTGTGTTAGCGTTCGAGACTGAGATTTCATCCAGAAAAGCATTGGAATCATTCTGGATTTTCGCAAGGAAACCTAGAATGAATGGCCGGAACGAATGTCCGTCGATTACGATGAACTCTTGCCTTTTGTCTCGAAGTGCGAGCTATCAATGCGACGTGCAAATTGACAGATTTCGAAATATATGGCACCACGAGACGAGTAGAGCTCATTCGTTTTCACTGACGTCGTCTAACACAGGGCGTGAGCTACTGCTCCGCATCGGTGGAATCATCGGTGAGTTAGGTTTTCATCACTGAGTGCTCCGTAGTATTCTCGACGTTCTCTGACGTCGAGAATACTGTGCGCGGTTGATCGAGTAGCTAACGAATCAAAAGCTTCAGACTATCTCCAGGCCTCTGAAGAAGACGAAGCTGTCGAAACGTCAGGCCAGTAAATAAAGATTCCATCTTAAAAACCTCGTTTGGCATACAGTACAAAACACAATTGCAGTAACTTCGTATAGGTTTGGCCCCGAAAGCTCAGGATTTCTAGGCAAACGGGCTCCGCGCAAGGTTCACACAGCTATGAAGCACATGGGTGACGGCGTTCACAATTCACCTGCTGAAAGGCAGTAAGTTGGCGATTATGATTGGGCCATATGATTGTAAATTGTTGACTAAGCTGAAGAAGAAAAGTAGGCATGAAAAAAATTCACAAATGTACAAAGCGATATCTATCGACATACCTAATAAATATAACGGACTCATTCGAATCGGTGGTCAGATATTCGATCTTTTCGAGGTTTAGCTTGAGCCCGAACATCTCCAGGCGACCATAACAGTCCGTAACGTGCCCGTCGTTTGCACTCAATTTGTAGAACTCCAGTAGTGTATGCGCACGCACTCATTGAGCTCTTCGGAAACCGCGCTGTCGTAATGGCATACCATATAACGTCACGTGGAACGCGATCGAAAGCCTTCTCCAAGTCTAGAAAGGCAAGATGTACAGCTTTTCTTTTCTCGCGATGCTTTTCTAGCAGAAGGCGAGCGGCGTGTATGGCATCGATGGTGCTGCAGCCAGACACAAAATCCACACTGGTTGGTGGAAAGCTGCACGATGTCACGGATACGACTGTCTACAATTCGCTCAAAGATTTTCATGCTATGCGAGAGCAGGCGAATTGGACGGTAGCTCGTACAGTCACGCAGGGCTGCCTTTCTTCTTCCAAATCGGAATCGTCGTGCTCTGTTGCCAGCTCTCAGGCACCTTTCTCTCTGCAACGATCTGGTTGAAGAACTCAACCTGTTCTGCAGGATTCCAGCACTTGTGATTTCCACAAGACTGCCGCTAAGTCGTCAGGACCAGTTGCTTTGCCTGACTTCATCTTCTTCAAGCCGTTATGGTCTCCTCCACGGTTATCTTCTGAACGGGACCGTGTACTGGCGGAGCGCAAGGGATGGCGGGATGAGCAAATTCGACTGTTGAGATGTTTTCGAAGTAGTCCTGCCATCGGTTCACTGCCCTTTCGTGATCTAAGGAGGTGGCCATTCTCGTCTTTAATTTCTAACATTTTCCAAAATGCCGCTTAATGCAGGAGGCCACCACTCCATATCGATTAGCAGCATGGATTATTTTTATTTATGTGTTCGGATTATTTTAATCACTTCGAATATTTATTTAGTTCACTTATTAATTTATTTGGATTATTTTTCATTCGATAACAGTTACACCAATGAATTACACCATTAATGGAATTTAGTCGTACAGCTTGATGCCGAATTGTGATGGTGATATTCGGTTATCGATAGGGAATACTGATTTTTCGAAGCATCGGAATCATCAGGTCGAATTTTAATTTGTTTTACACAGTTTTGCTGACGTAGCTCCTAATAACGCGTTTTTATCATTCGTGGGAATTGTGTTAATGAAACGATAATTGGGAAGTACTGGTTAGCTTTATTAGGCAAATTCGCTATTCGGCACCGACTACTTGGTTGCGGAGTTGAGGGATCTGTGAATTCGCTACTGGTGAAATGCTGAATGCAAAGTCTGGCACCGGCCTGGTTAGATTGGCAAGGGAGGGGGAAATACAGTGGCCAGCGGCTGGGGCGGTGGTGGCTCTCACACGAACAAGCCTGATTGTGGAAATTGGAGGCGGCAGCGTCGCGAGTCTTGCGTGAGGGTGCTCAACGCCTTTCTTGTACTCGCGAGAGAGAAGGACCTGAATGTGAAACTAAAGCCGATTACCATTTGCGGAGTTTTTTCAGATCTGGATTCTAGTAGGGATTTCTGAGAAGCATAATCGTTTCTCGGATGAGGGCTTCTATTACAAAATGGAAAATTAAAATTTTGTTTGAATGTGCAGCTTCATTCCCGAAAGTTACAAGTTTCTTCGTACGAGAACTTGTGCAAAAAGGTGAAATGATTCAGGAGCACGATTTATATTTTTCGAATGAGTTTTCGTAATAATCATAATGTTCATTTCTCGGCGAAACTTTTTCTTGCTTCTTCCCGTGCAATTGGTGGTTTTTGAGCTTATGCTTATGGTAAACCTCTCCAGATATGTTACTGTGACCGCTGACAACTATGGGAACACGCACATGGTTCAGGAGCGCGATCTACTATGAAAAGGAAGCTTGCAAGAAATGTAGGTGAGAGATGCGTTAGGCGTCCGCAAGAAGAAAAAGTCAATGAAAACGTCAAAAAATCCTAGAGATCGGGCCTTGCATTAGCTGTTGATTTCCACATTGATGCGACTCTCATTGGTGCTGCCATAATAAATTCTAAAGACGGCTTCGTTAGTGGCTTAACTAACCGTAACTAACCTGAAGTAGCGTTGTTCTACTCTTGCGTTGGTGGACTGGGTGGGTTTATTCCCCTCGTTCGTGGTTTCCGCTTGTCCCCCCTAACGTTCCGTCAGAAACGCTAGGGAGAGGAGACGTTTGGCGGTTCAAAGGGCATATTTCATGCCTTGTCCCATGTCCAGGCCTTTGGGGAAGACGATCGAAACGTCAGGGCACTGATAAAGTTTGCCTCCTAACAACCTCATTGACGAAGCTATAAACATTATAATTCAACAATGGCCGAGGTTCTAACGAAGAATAGGCTGGGTCAAAAACGTTACTGCGAGGTGCATCAATTTGCAATTCACTCTTCGAGTATCAATGTGAGATGATTAAATTGATCAAACCTTGAGTTTTGGTGCGCAATTGCTGGAAACGAGAACTTCTCAAGAATGGTCCTTGCTATTTGTTATTGAATTCTTGGATAACCTGTAAAATATTAGCTGTTTTCGTATAACTTGTCCTCAACCTGATTGATCAGCGCTCCGGAGAAGGGCATGACGTTTCCTATGATAAGAATAGGCATTAAACCCACAGGTAAAAGAGTTCACTGCAAAATAGATGTGAAAGGATAAATTGTTGCGTGTTTTTTTTTTGTTCTTCAATGTCGTTGTTATGCGCTAGCCAACTAAAATTCAGCACTGGTGTATCATTCTACTAGACCACCATTAACATGCTGGCATCTTTGGCCATCTGGGGTAGGAGCGATGTTGCGAGATCGCAGGCCTCACACTAAATCCGTTTATTGTGAGTATTCATTGCATAAGTTAGCAATGACGAAATCCTGGAGCCTACTTACGAGGGAATGTTTTAAACTTCCCAAGGAACCTTGAAATGAAGCTCATGTACACCGCTAGAGTCTTGGACGCCATCACACATATGTAACACACATGCTATGTGAACTTCGTAAGAAAGTTGTGAGCCTTGAAGGTTGCAAAAGAGCGCTAATGATGAGGTGCACCCTATGTAGAATACGGTTTATTTTTCCTGGAACTGTTCTAGAAGGGTGAGTGTGCCCTAATTACCAATACGAAACTTGTTTTTGGCGCAGAGCCACGGCTACTGTGATTCTACCAGCTAAGCTCGCCTCAGTGGGTTTTTGACATCTCTGAACACACACAGCCAATAACTTTCTTAGGAAGTTCACGTAGCAGTTTTAGTGTCCATATTTGTAATCAGGTTCAATACTATATCGATACATCTAGGTCTCCTTCCAAAGTTCCACGGGAAGCTCAAAGCATTTCCTGGATAGGTAACTGACAGCAGAATTTCATTCGAAATAATGCACATTGACAATGAAGAAGCGATAGCCATGATCTTTCGCTGCAAATGAGCTGATCTTGCAATTCTGAAAGATTAACTACTCACTACAATGTTTCATATAAATGTCCACGCCAGTCAAAGATACTTAAAGTAATTGATCTGGAACTCTGTAACGTTTGGAGAATATTAAAGGAATTTACGATTAGAATGGAGGTCGAAGGAAAAAGTAATTTACCTAGTTGAGGGACCCACGGACCTCCTGAGGGTGCGAACTGACGCGCAATTCGCATGGAAAAATTTGACCTCGGCGACCTATCATGCCTCAAAGCTGGCGGGTCCGGCGATCTCCGCCCACCGATCATCTGATCACTCGCCGTAGTTCAATACGTGGCGAGTGATTAGATAGCTGAGAGAGCGTAGTGTTGAAGAGGGCACAGCGATGAGAGTCGCATCAATGCTCAAATCAACGGGCAAGGAAGGGGTCCCATTTCTCGGGTTCTGGGCCGTTTCTCATGGTTCTTCCTTCTTTCGTGTACCACTCACCATCCCTAGGTTAATTTGAAATGGGTTGCTTTTTCATCGTGAATTCGTCCTTTAAAGCAAAGCATGCTTCACAATTCTAACAGTCATGTGGTTTGTAAAAACGATTGCCCATAGAGTGTAGTTTTTGTACGTTTGTTTCTCTTCGGAAACCGAATCTTCATGCGTGAAACTTTGTGTGCTGTTTCCAGTGATCACAACTGACACATTCATGTTCAAGAAAGAATGCAAGAATTTTCCGCGAAGGATTCTTTAAACGCCCAAATTCTTCAGATGATTTATATGTTCTTTCCAGGTCAACATAGAGAATTCCTACTATTTACAGGGGGGGGGGGCAAAAAAAAGTCATGCTGAAGTTGTCGTGAAGTTGTAAAGTTGCCCATGACGCACATTATCAACGTTGTCGTCGCACAGGATGCCGTTGTTGATGAATGTTTTACGGCAGAATATTCCTTAGGTGTCCCCCCAAAGCAGAAGCAGGCCCTCCTTCACTGCCCCACCGTCTTCAGAATATGACGTCATCTGCCGTCACCGTCGAGCTCAACGAGGCTTACCGTAATCGCTCCGGCCTGAAGCTGCTACATAATTTCTTCAATCGATTAACTGGTGAATAGCTTCTAGAGACACTAGCTGTGACTGTGCAAGACCGCTTTTGACCAGCGTTTCAGGGACGTCGTAATGGTCTCGACGACCTCGTTGAGCTCGTACCGTGAACCATGTTTCCGTGGGAAAATCTTCTGATGTCGTCGGTGTAGAAGGCTGTTATGTAACTTTTTGATAGATTAGAATGTGCTCTTTAATATCAGTTAAGCTCATTTGGTTTGGTTTTGCAACGTGTATTTAATTCCGTTTTGAATGTGGGGAAGTGACTCTTTTTTTTTTGCCCCCCCCCCTGTACATATATAAAAGGCTACGTCTGTCTGTTTGTGTGTGTCACGAAACTCATAGCAGCAGTGATGGGCCTTGGTTCCTACAAGTGTTGAGGGGGCTGTAAGGAGACGCCCCGATGGATGACCCAAAGTGAGTATCGACCGGTTAAGGCTGATAGGTGGCTTTCGACTTAACAAATTCGTTTCTCCCTTTGCATTGACAGTTGCACGAATTACTAGGTGCTAAATAAGTGGAAAGTTTTGTTCCTAATCTATTATCAAGGGAAGCGGTATTCATTGAACCGCTAAACTGTTTAGATTTCTAAATAATGGTGAACGTCCATCAGATAAGTATCAGATGCTCAGCGAATGAACACTTTTTGATCCCATTCCGATACTACTAGCAACAAATCCAAATCGACCGCTAAACTGTCTGAATTCAATACAATTGGTGGGTGTTTACAAAATTTTGATAGGCGGCAGTGACCAGAAAACCTGTGGAACATCAGACTACACATTTCACTGAACGTAATAATGGATGCCTAGCTGAATAGATGACGCCCCACATGCCTCCAATTTCACTGGAGCTCACCGTTTGTGCGCGCGATAGCATACGGAGCAAAGCTGGTGAAGGATAAAGCATTTCCGATGATCAATCCCTTGTAGGGTATACGCTACGAATTCCACTTCCATATATACATCCGTGGTGGTACTTAAAGGACGAATTCACGATTCAGAATGAAGGTCGAAGAAGGAGTAATTCACCTAGTTGAGGGACCCGCGGACCTCCTAAGGGTGCGGACTGAAGCGCAATTGGCACCGAAGGAGTTGACCTCGGCGACCTATTAAGGCTCAATCTTGGCGCGGTGGGCCAGTGCACGCCCACCGATCATCTGATCACTCGCCGCAGGTCTATACGTGGCGAGTGATTAGATAGGTGAGAGAGCGTAAGAGGGCACAGCGATGAGAGTCGCATCAATGCTCATTTCTCGGGTTCTGGGCCGTTTCTCATGGTTCTTCCTTCTTTCGTGTACCACTCACCATCCCTAGGTTAATTTGAAATGGGTTGCTTTTTCATCGTGAATTCGTCCTTTAAAGCAACAATCCAGGAACGAATTCGCGGGTAAGGACCACCTATAATGACGTTGCAGGTGAGAAGTTGGTCAATGGAGAAAGAAAAAGTAGAAAAAAACGTCGGGCAGGGGCTTAGACAGGGACTCCCCCTGCCGTTTAGGGAGACGTGTGTTGGACGAGTTGTCCGAACCTGCCCGTAGTACATGCGCTCCAATTGCAACTGCTGGCAAATAGCCATGCATGCTTGCAAATACATAACTATTTGCCAGCAATCGAAATTGAAGCGCTTCAATTGCGTTCTTATGGAATCGACCTCATACAGCGCGGCGGTCCCGCAACGACCGCTAGTCGAGCAAGCGCTCTGCACAGCAGCAAGGAGGCGGGTCAACCCTTCTTGCAACTTCGAGCCTTTCGCCCGGTTGAGGCCCGCCCTTTTCGACGAACTTCGAGCCCTTCTCACGCATTTCAGAGGTGAGTTTTTACTTCAGTGACAGTTCCTTTCGACTTCACTTGGGCTGGGGCATGCTTCCACACCTCAGCTTTGGATTAGTTGAAACCCTCCCTGGACTGTTGCTTTAATGCAGTTGGCCACACAATGACTTGGTAGAAGCATCCGATGTACAAGTTAGTCGTTTTTCTCCACTGCACCACTTCCGCCATTCTATAGATCATACGTTAACAACTACAAACAACGCGATTCAATGAATACTAAGGCTTTACTTTTGACTTGTTTTTGATTGTTAACTGCTGCTTTTGGCCGCAGTTTCCTTGCGAATGTTTCACAAGAATGCTGGGTTGTGAACAAAACTTTCGCCCCAGGCGGGACTAGAAGTGAGGTGGGGTTCTAGTCCCGCCTGGGGCGAAAGTTTTTCACAACCAGCCATTACTTGTGAATACTAATGCTTTAGTTTTATAAAGGTGGCTCAGGAAAATGTTAGAAGAGCTCATAAGTTGTTTTTTCTTCACAAAAATAAGTTAGGAAGAAAGGGAAGAGGGGCGATAGAATGGATAGTCGTGGGATGTTGAGGCTATCCTCAATGTGTTATTGGAAAACATAACGATTAGTTTGGGCGGATTGATCCCTCTGTTGAGTGCGGTAGAGCTTCCCGAAAATCGCAGGTGTGCAGCTCTCGCGGGTTGGAAAAACATGAAGAAGGCATTGAGGCCTTCCACAACGCTTCGACAATTTGTGCTGTTCTTATACGTGGAACTATTGTTGTATGAGCCCTTTCGTCCTGTCTGTCTCGTCCCTTCTCATCGTTCCGTGTTCATTCTTTGCCAGAGTCCAAATCCAGAGCCTTCACTTCCAGTGTCTTCGGCCTGCTGCTCTCCTTTTCTCCTTTGCCAATGTTCTTAGCGCCTTTGTTTTCAAATTGAGTAATTTTGCATGCACGGTTCACCAATTTGATCGTGAAGATCGCATTCAATTCATTGTGTCTTACAAGGAAAGGATGGTAGGTCGAAGTGGCCGTTCGAAATGAAATGTATACCCTCCTGATGCGTCTCCAGACGCTGATTCCAAATCTGCCTTCCAAATCTGCTAAACGACTCTCCGAACGGAGTTATGAAGCGTAATAGCTCAGTGGTGATGGTCCGGGGTGGCAGGTAAAAGCTCGTAGGATCGGTTCCTTTGCAAGTTTGTTGCTTTGCTTTTGTCCGCAACACTTCTAGAGACAAAAGCAAAGCAACCAATTTGCAAAGGAACCGATCCTACGAGCTTTTACCTGCCACCCGGACCATCACCACTGAGCTATTACGCTTCATAACTCCGTTCGGAGAGTCGTTTAGCAGATTTGGAAGGCAGATTTGGAATCAGCGTCTGGAGACGCATCAGGTGGTATACATTTCATTTCGAACGGCCACTTCGACCTACCATCCTTCCCTTGTTAGCAATTAGTAGTTATTGTAGATAACAAAAACATAGAAAATCGAAGACAACGCATCATTTACAAAATGCTTTCACAGCTGCTCATTACAGCGTGTAACACAATACAATCATGAAATGGTGAGTGCGCTGATTCACTTGGTTGCCTTTATTACTGCAAGAGAGGAAACATCAATAGATTCTTCTAGTTTCAGCTTTGATATCACAGTATAAAGGTGCTTGCTGAGTTGATGTTCTCTTTGAGGCGTTATTGAGAAGGGCACACAGGTTACTACGATATTCGCCTGAAATGTCAAGGAGTTGGACCTTTCACCTTGTGTGCATTGGTCTTAGATAACAAGTGTGAAACGAATTATTATTTTTCAAAACGACTCTGGTATATTTCCAATATATTTGTGTCACACATGTCTCTATGCATTCAGTTACGAATGAAAAATGCTGCAGACATTTTCTATTGAAAACACCCCACGGATCTCTTTCACTGAGGGTACTCTCACATTGAAAGATCTCTAGGGGGTAAATCGCGGACCAAAAGCCACCATGTACTTGCCCTGAGACGCAGGTGGATTCAGGGGATGGACTCCCTGTTTCTGTAGTGCTGTGTTGATTCATACCAGCTGTCTCCACTCAGGCGCATCCATGCATGCTTGCGTGTGTGGTGCGCTCTGTGTGTGTGCGGTTGGTATCCTGCATGTCGGCACAGCCAAAAGCTTGCATTCAAGTGACTGGGAAGTACATGGGAGGCGATTCGGGGCCGCCTCCAAAAAATAAGCCCCTTGTTCCGCTCCAGGATAGCGTGGCTAACTACCTGGAGGTCTATCCTAGCCCACACGACAGAGCCTGGCAAGCTACTCGTGTGCCTTCAATATGCCGAAAACAGCAATATGGATGGGCCTCATTCCCCTGAACCTGAGGGAGCCCCCAATACGGCAGCGTTGGGTAGGACCGCTCGGGAGAGGCTGCTAGAATCTCAGGGCCCGGATAGGCTGCCTAAACGAAGAAGGACTAAGATGGCGATCTGTACTTTCAACGCACGAACGCTTGCATCCGAAGCTCACATCGAAGATCTGATGATGCCAGGAAGATCAAGTACGACGTCATCGGACTGACCGAGACGAGAAGGCACCGCCCGCTACACGCCGTTTTCGATACTGGAGAAGAACTGTTCCTTGGAACATGCGACAGCAGAGGCGTTGGCGGTGTGGGTGTCCTCGTCAACACGCACTTGGCCATAAACATCGATTCGTACGAAAGCCTTACGACCCGAATCGGACGTTTGAGGATTGAGAAGATGTGGTTCAACTCCTGCTTTGACAATCTTCGTCGCCTACGCACCAACATCCAGCTACGACGAGGAAGAACACGAAGCATTCTATATGGAATTGGAGAAGTTCTACAGGGAAGATCATACCTTCTTCAAGGTCATCGTCGGCGACTTCAACGCTAAGATTGGCCCAAGAAGAACGGCTGAAGAACTTCACATCGGTACTCACGGAATGGAATGGAATGAGCAGGGTGAGAGACTGTCGGAGTTTATCATGTCGACCAACACCATCCATGGTAACTCACAGTTCCAAAAGCCCTCTCACCTTCGTTGGACTTGGGAGTCACCTGATGGACAGTTCCATAACGAGATAGACCACATCATCTTCAATCGAAGGTTTTGCCTGACCGACGTCGCTGTTGTTCCAAAGTTCTACACGGGATCGGACCATCGTCTCCTCCGCGCAAGATTCCACTTCTCGATGCGTGTTGAGAGAGCAGCAAAGTTCAGGAAGCGAAGCCCCAGGACAGTCATCAACTGGGACCACTTCGCTTCCCTCGTCAGCTTATGGGAGGATTCCGTCATCGAAAACATCGACGAGGAGTACTATCGGCTCGTTGAACATCTTCACGATTGTGGCAGGAAGGCAGAGAGTTTGAAAGTCACCAAGGGACGTCTGTCTCCGGAAACTCTCGAACTGATACGCCAGCGTGGAGCCGCACGAGCTGCAGGCAATCACCAACTCACGTCCGAGCTTGCGAAGCTATGCAGAGAGGCGATAAGGAAAAGCGAAGACAGACTGAAAGCAGAGGCTGGGAGGAGCATCCGCAATGCCCGCCGAAGCTTTGCCAGCTACAAGACCAAGATGACCTGCCTCCGACGTCCGGATGGAACAGTTACTGCATCCCGAAGGGCAATGGAGAAAGTCATCCACGACTTCTACTCGGATCTCTTCGATAGCCATGTCCATCTGCCCACTTATCAACTGCAACAGGATGGATACGTCGTCCCCTCAGTACTCTCTTCCGAAGTCCGACACGCCATCAAGTCGGTGAAGAATCGTACAGCACCCGGTCTCGACAGGGTCAAACCGGAACATCTGAAGAATGCACCGCCAGTTATCATCAAAACTCTGGCTCGACTCTTCACGCGCTACCTGTCGGAATGCAAGGTACCCACTCCGTGGAAAACCAGCAGGACCGTGTTGCTGTACAAGAAGGGAGACTTGGACGACATTGGCAACTATCGCCCAATCTGCCTGCTGTCTGTAATCTACAAGCTATTCACTCGAGTCATCCTTAACAGGATCGGCAGAATACTATTAGGTACCGGATATCTTAATGTCGTTTTTCTGAGTTCAGGATGTTTCGGGGCCAATTACCATGAAAAATCAGTTTCTCAGAACGTTCTCTTTGCTTATTAATACTACGTAACATGTTGCTTATTAGTCCCTATTGTTACTTTACAATTTATCTCTCCCCCAATTTTTATACCTTTTTCTGAAAATTCCTGGGTTCATTGCGCAAATTCGTATGTGTGTACCAAATGCCATCAAAGTCGGGCTGGGAGCTACAGATCCGCCAACCAAACTAACATTGCTTTTGTTGGAAGGAATACTACCGTTTGGAATGCTCAACGGTTCTCCTCAGGTTTCCTAAAAGACAGTGAAGTTTTTGAAAGGATGCCGGCAATCGTCTTCAAAAAGATGGCCCTAGTTAAGCCAGCTGAGAAGGGGCTGCACCAGACTTGTGCTGAAATGGTAGGATACTTTCACTGTGATGGAATGATGATGCGCAAACATTCCTATGAATTTGATTCCGCAAGATATTCTGATAAATGTGCTCACCTGCCCCTCACGCGCGCTCAAAAAGGGTGCGTTTTTGACCCTATGTTGCAAAAAAGTCTCCGTAAAAAACTGCCCACTTAGGCTGATAAGTTCTAATTTTTCTGTCGTGCAATGCAGACCCTACGCTAACCAGCTGTACACTTACTTTGTCCAGGCCTTACTTTTAAGCAAGTAACAGGGATGATTTATCAGAGGATGTCAAAACCGACCTGCCTCTACTTTTTAACTCAAAAAATTCCGAGCTTGGATCGTGCAAGGTTGCCACTCTAACTGTTAGATGAGGGGATCCTAGTAAGTCATTTTATGATTAAACTAACTCCCTCCCCGGGTTTTGAACTGAAATATTGCTGGTCCAATACTCTTGGTGAAAAAACGACATTAAGATATCCGGTACCTAATAGATGAAGGACAGCCATGCGAGCAAGCAGGGTTCCGAAGAGGGTTCAGCACGATCGACCATATCCACACGGTTACAAGACTCATTGAAGTTTCACGAGAGTACAAGATGCCGCTTTGTCTCACGTTCATCGACTTGAAGAAGGCCTTCGACTCTGTGGAGACAGAAGCGGTCATCGAAGCCTTGGGCAACCAGGGCGTCCCTACTCAGTACATCAAGATTCTTCGTGAGCTCTACAGCAACTTTACGACCAGAATCTCACCATTCTACAAGGAGGTCATCATCGACGTCAAGAGCGACACACCATCTCGCCCAAACTCTTCAGCGCCGCTCTCGAGAACGTCATGCGTCTGGAATGGGAAGACATGGGAGTGAAGGTCGACGGCCGGCAACTACACCGATACCATGTATAATATTTGTCACACGGGAAACATTTCCATGCTTTAGCGCATTGTACCAAAATGTAACATCGACCTTCCACAAGTATGTGTACGGGTCTCTGAAAAAAAATCTACAGAAAGATAAAAGGACAGCCAGCAACTCTTAGCGATTGGGCATTGGGTTTTGTCTTCATAATCCTTGCTATCGTATTTATGGCATTTTTCCGTTTTCACCTTTTGTTGAGGTCATTTTCTTAGTGCATGCCCAATGGCACATTGCCTACACGTTATGCTTAAAAACGCTTAACCTCTCTGACTGTGACCGATTACATATGCAGTTTTGCAAATATTAGGTTGTCTCATAAACAGTGTCGCTTTTTTTCATCCAAAAAATTTTCATCTAAACCTCCATGCTTTTACATCGTGTTGTGTACCATTCGAAAGAGAATTGTCTGCTCTACAAAATGCTATGTCCCACTTCCACATTTCTTCCAGGGTTTTCAAATTTTGGGCCTGTGAAATGGGAGGTCCGGCCGACAAAAAATGGCCAAACCGACAACTATCTCTAACATTATCTTTCCTTGGGAGAAATCAATCTATGATGTACCTTCTACTTATGCATGACCTCTTCTAATCATTACACTACTAGGTTTTCCTACAAATCGCGTCGTTCAATTTCCAGAGCTGGTTTTTCAACCAGAACTCGACGATCGAGCACCATTACCTGAGATCTAGGTCGAAATTTTTTTATAGCCGAGACATTGAAAACTGGTTGAATTTGAAGAACAAGTCATGACTAAGTTAGGAATGTACGACTGGTTGATTTTCTCATTTTCTAAGGGATAATTTTTTTCAAAGAAATGTGGTCACTTTCGCGGTAAAGCACCTTATACCGAAACATCTAAAATTCGAACTAATTCCCAACAAACAGAGAAACAAAACAAATGAGCGAGTAGAGCAGAAGAAGTGCTCGTAAAAGGAACACCACTCGATATGAAACAATGACGTTTACGAGGAACAATTTTAATTTGAAAATTGCTATGGCTTATCCGTCAGCCAATTCGAAAAGAAAAACGGCAAAGCTTTTTCGGCAACCTAAGAGTGGAATGTTTAGAAGAGGTCATGGGTAAGTATAGGGTATATCACTGGTTGATTTCTCCCCAGGGAAAATAAAGTTACAGCCAGTTGTCGGTTTGGTCAATTTTTGCCGGCGAGACCTCCCATTTTGCTGGCCTGAAATTCGAAAACTCTGAAATAGCGGTGGAAGCGGAACACAGCATTTTGTAGAGCAGACAATTCTCTTTCGAATGATATATAAAACGATGTAAAAGTTTCATGATTTAGATGAAAATTTTTTGGTTGAAAAAAAACGACACTTATGAGACAACGCTTAAGTTCTCTGACTGTGCCGCTACAGGTGCATTTGTTGCAGAATTAATAACGAGGCGGCGATGATGTGCAAAAGTATTTTCTCTCAGAAGAAAGCTTGCAACCATAGCTCAGAGCAACACGATACACGCACGCAAGTAGCAGCACAGAATTTGAATTGCTTATCTTTAGATGAGCCAACTAATCTGCATGAATTACCAGAAGGTCTCGCTCACTTGATCATTGAACTCCATTTTGATGCAGGTCGGAAAGAGAGACTTTAGATGTTCAAGCATCTAAAAATTGTCTACAGAGGAAACAACAATCAGGAATACAATAGCAGTACAGTGCGTTTCATAATTATAAGCTCACCCTCAAATTTGGCACTTACAGAATAAGCATTCATTCAAGACTTTTTCTGGCATTATAAATAGATTCTACAGCACAAATGAGTCCCGCATCTAAATTTTGGCAGCAGCATCATTTTTCTGGTAGTTGTTATAAAGTGCGGCAGTTGCTGTTACACTTATTGATAATCCGTGAAGCCTCAATTTGCAGGCCACTAACCAGGAAAGTCTTTCAGGACATGGAGCCCTTTTTGAAAACGGTTTTTTGCATGATAAAGGGGCACATGCATGGAGTACAAAACTAGGCTCCATTTTTTCTGAGCGGCCCTGTGAATGCCAAAAAAGGTATGAAAAATGGTCGAGGGATCGGTCCCGGCTGATGACAAAATTTTGCATTTCATGTTAGCGCATGTTAAATGACTCCAAATGTTACCGCCGATAAAAATAAAAATAGGTACTGTTCTTACAATCAGGGTCATCATCAACCTTTCTGATTAGCTTTCTGCCCAGAATTGGGGCGAAAATTGTATGGCGCTAAAGCGGCGCCGAAATGGTGCCCGATGAGGCTAATATATCGCCTGTCAAAAATGGACGTCAGATTCGTAATCAGCGCCTATAATTACCCTTATAGCCGCAGTTTTAGAGAAGATCAAGATTTTGGCCCGAATTCAAAAATTGGGCCATGGGTAAGCCCATAGTCAGTACGGCATGCACGCTTCCCACTTGGAGACAGCTTCGAGATGATAGCAAGCGGCACGTTTGGTTGATAGTTACACTTCCACCGCAGTTCCTGCCCATGGGGCAATCTGGCATCACCCCTTGATCTCGTCGATGCATGGCGTATGCCTGGGTGGGCCTGGCTACGTCGACGAGCATCCTGGACATTCCTCAACGCCGGCAATCTGCCTTCAAGGGAAATGGAGTAGGTGTTCCTTGCGAAGAAAATGACAACTGCACTTTTCTGGCGTTCGTTAGGTGCAGTTGGTATAAATCAGCGCCTGTGCTCCAGACAGGGTCAACCGTCACGTTCGAACATTTTCGGGATTTTTGCGACCCCCTAGCTCTCGAGGGGGTCCAGTTGCGACCCCCTGTTTTTGTTAATAAGAGTGCTAGACATGAATCCGTTGCGCCAGAAAGCGTCTGCGCGTCGTCGCGTCGGCCTTGGAGCGCGGCAGGTATCACCCGGGCGCTGGAAGAACGGGACGCGGCGAAGAAAAAATTTTAGAGGGGAATAACTTTCTTGGGACGTTTTTTTTGACTTGTTGAGGTAGATTTTGATTGTGCCTGAGGTGCGCTTTCAGAAAACTACAAGGATTGCCTAACTCTCCGGAAAGTACTTCTGTTAGAAGTGGAAAACCCAAAATTCTAAGAAGGCGCACCTTCAACTTTGAAGGCCCATAAAATCTTTCGTATGCGACATTTTGGAAATCTGTAAAAAGTTTCAGAAACTTCAAATATTTCTCTAACAAAACAGTAAAAAGTTTAGTGATTGTCCCCTTTTTCAAAAAATTGTCCCGTTCGAACATTTTTCGTGCAAAAGCGAGTTTTTGGGCTTTCAGCGACCATAACTCACTTCATTCATTTCTGTGATGCACTTTTTTCATGGGGTGAAAGTACAGGATTTGCTCTTTCTAACAAGCACCAAACCGTTTTTCAAATCATTTTCCGAGAAAATCACACGTTCGAACATTTTGTTCCCATAGGTTTTTGAGCAGCACATGCGAGTTTTTGAGCTTTCAGCAATAATAACTTCCTTCAAAGAACTTGTTGGGGAGGGCGAAGACATTTTTGAAGACTACGAGATTTCTGCTTTCTTATGTGTTTTACGTTGTCTGGAAGAATCGTCCTCAGAAAATTAGGTCCCGAAGAACTTTAATTTCAGCCCCGAGAAGTCAAACCTTTCATAGGGATGCATTCAACTGTTCTTTATTCCTCAAGAAAACACCGTAATTTGCCTAAAACTGTCTCTCTGTGCATAATTAATCGAATCTAATGCGGTCTGCACAAACAATTCTTGCCCTCGGATACGCCACGCACGCGCCTGTGGCTGGCAGTCCTCGAAATTGCGACCCCCTTCCGACCAAAATGCGACCCCTTCGTTCGAACAGTTCGAACGGACGGTTGACCCTGGCTCCAGATCTTCATGAGTTTTGCCATACCGCTAGTTATTATTTCTAATGAACGGAATTTTGTACTCAAGCGACTATCGCAGAATTGTGGGAGAAAGTTCTTGGAAATGACACCGCAGGCCTTAAGTTCACGCGCAAGCACATGAATGCAAAAAAGTGATAATCGGAAAAATGCAAAAATCCGAGCATGGAGGGGAACCGAACCAACAACCTCGAACAAACCGTGCCAACCAGAGTCCATCACGCTATCCACTCGACCATCCGACCACCGCTGGCAGTTGGATGTCGACGACTCTGATGAAACTTCCTTGTGCTTTTGAGCACTTATTATATACAATTTTTGTTTTGGCTTTATTCCACGCTGTTTTCAATGTTCAGGTGAAGAAAACCTTCTATTGTGCGTCCACTTAACGCTACGAGTGATATAAACCACGTTGAAGGTGTGAAAACTCCGATTTCTGAAGAAATTTTTTCACTCCTTTTTTGGCATTCAGAGGGCCGCTCAGAAAAAATGGAGCCTAGTTTTGTACTCCATGCATGTGCCCCTTTATCATGCAAAAAACCGTTTTCAAAAAGGGCTCCATGTCCTGAAAGACCTTTCCTGGTAATTTAAAGGAATCTTCCACGGACCATGGACCAGTGGGCGGGACCGGAAGTGGTTTTGCGACGAAATGCATGGTAGGTACGGATCCACGTTCATGGGAAGGTTTGAAGTGCAGGGTCAACCGTCACGTTCGAACATTTTCGGGATTTTTGCGACCCCCTAGCTCTCGAGGGGGTCCAGTTGCGACCCCCTGTTTTTGTTAATAAGAGTGCTAGACATGAATCCGTTGCGCCAGAAAGCGTCTGCGCGTCGTCGCGTCGGCCTTGGAGCGCGGCAGGTATCACCCGGGCGCTGGAAGAACGGGACGCGGCGAAGAAAAAAATTTTAGAGGGGAATAACTTTCTTGGGACGTATTTTTTGACTTGTTGAGGTAGATTTTGATTGTGCCTGAGGTGCGCTTTCAGAAAACTACAAGGATTGCCTAACTCTCCGGAAAGTACTTCTGTTAGAAGTGGAAAACCCAAAATTCTAAGAAAAGGTTTTCGGAAGGAAGTTACCTTCAACTTTGAAGGCCCATAAAATCTTTCGTATGCGACATTTTGGAAATCTGTAAAAGTTTCAGAAACTTCAAATATTTCTCTAACAAAATAGTATAAAAAGTTTAGTGATTGTCCCCTTTTTCAAAAAATTGTCCCGTTCGAACATTTTTCGTGCAAAAGCGAGTTTTTGGGCTTTCAGCGACCATAACTCACTTCATTTTCATTTCTGTGATGCACTTTTTTCATGGGGTGAAAGTACAGGATTTGCTCTTTCTAACAAGCACCAAACCGTTTTTCAAAATCCATTTTCCGAGAAAATCACACGTTCGAACATTTTGTTCCCATAGGTTTTTGAGCAGCACATGCGAGTTTTTGAGCTTTCAGCAATAATAACTTCCTTCAAAGAACTTGTTGGGGAGGGGCGAAGACATTTTTGAAGACTACGAGATTTCTGCTTTCTTATGTGTTTTACGTTGTCTGGAAGAATCGTCCTCAGAAAATTAGGTCCCGAAGAACTTTAATTTCAGCCCCGAGAAGTCAAACCTTTCATAGGGATGCATTCAACTGTTCTTTATTCCTCAAGGAAAACACCGTAATTTGCCTAAAACTGTCTCTCTGTGCATAATTAATCGAATCTAATGCGGTCTGCACAAACAATTCTTGCCCTCGGATACGCCACGCACGCGCCTGTGGCTGGCAGTCCTCGAAATTGCGACCCCCTTCCGACCAAAATGCGACCCCTTCGTTCGAACAGTTCGAACGGACGGTTGACCCTGGCCTCCAGATGCTTCATGAAGTTTGCCATAACCGCTAGTTATTTATTTCTAATGAACGGAAATTTTGTACTCAAGCGACTATCGCAGAATTGTGGGAGAAAGTTCTTCGAAAATGACACCGCAGGCTTTAAGTTCACGCGCAAGCACATGCGAATGCAAAAAAAGTGATAATCGGAAAAATGCAAAAATCCGAGCATGGAGGGGAACCGAACCAACAACTTCGAACAAACCGTGCCAACCAGAGTCCATCACGCTATCCACTCGACCATCCGACCGCCGCTGGCAGTTGGATGTCGACGACTCTGATGAAACTTCCTCATGCTTTTGAGCACTTATTATGTTCAATTTCTTGTTTTCGGCTTTATTCGACGTTGTTTTCAATGTCCACGTGAAAGAAACCTTCTATTATGCCCCACTCAACGCTACAAGCGTTATAAACCACGATAAAGGTCTGAAAACTGCGATTTCTAAAGAAGCTTTTTCCACTCATTCTTTGGCATTCGTAGGGCCGCTCAGAAAAAATGGAGCCTAGTTTTGTATTCTATGCATGTACTCCTTTCTTATGCAAAAAACCGTTTTCAAAAAGGGCTCCATGTCCCGAAAGGCTTTACTAGTATTTAAAGGAATCTTCCACGGACCATGGACCAGTGGGCGGGACCGGAAGTGGTTTTGCGACGAAATGCATGGTAGGTACGGATCCACGTTCATGGGAAGGTTTGAAGTGAATCCTGTTCACGTTCGTGCGTTCGACACGTGGATCCGTACCTACCATGCATTTCGTCACAAAAACTTCCGGTCCCGCCCACTGGTCCATGGTCCGTGGAAGATTCCTTTAAGTTTTACCATGACATCACTATGGAAAGCAACCAAGACTTTCAACCTCTTGCAATCAAAATTGCGAGCGCAATTCAAACGGCCTGCCTTCGAAACTTACTCCGAAGGCGCTTACTTTTGTTTGAACTGCCCATGTTGACATTCTTCAATTAGAAAAAAAAGCTAATCGTAGTGAGACTATCGAGTATGGTTCCATCGTGGCCAAGAATTGCCTTTACCGAATCTTCATCTATATCAAACTATGTGAATTGGATTTGTGTATTCATCTCGTGACCAGCCAGCCTTGGGACGACCATCACCGCCTTTCTGGCAATGTCGCTGCTTCTGCTCACCGCTCTCCGGCCTTTATTTTCGGACGAAGACGTGTTTAATCGCGAGCGAATCTAGATTCAACAGAAGGTGCTGTTTAGAACTGTCTTCATTTCTTCTCGAACCGTTGATAGCAAATAAGCGAGATTGTGCAAAGTAGTACAACACCTGGAGACATGGTAGTGCTTCAACAACCTTGGAATGAACGAGAAGTTTTCTGATATGCTTCGCTACCACTCTTGTGGAGCCCACACGTGCCACAATGCATATATAATATATTTTGCCCTTCTTCAGAAGAATACCACGGAACATTCCGAAAATGAAGTCCAAAGATTTGTTAGTGACGCATTTCACTTAGCAAGCGCCTTCTGTTGCTGCACATCAGAACTTGTTCGTTTTCTCAGGTTGAGCTTATAATTATGAAACGCTGCAGAACCAATAAGCTATCAAAAAAGGAGAAAATGATGTTAGCCACCAAAATTTTGGGTCCGGATGATGCTAGAAAAAGTCCTAAATTACTGCTTATTATGGAAATGCAAAATTGAGGGTGAGCTTATGATTATTAAATGCGCACTATAAATGGTCGAAGAAAGTTCAAATTAATTCAAACTGGAAATAAACTGTAATGATATACCTGACTGTATTCGAAGATGGCTTGCTGTTGAGTAAAGAATGCAGCAACGTTAATTATAAGAGAACCTATAATATAGAAAGTATGTATGTTCATTTATTACGCAATAGCGTAGACTTCAATCATGAAATCACGAAGATTCCGAGTCATACCGGGATAAGAACGCTCACCGATTTCCAATTAGGGTAGCGTGTGTAGTGACTGGGGGAAAACTGTACCGAGTCAGTGACGAAGGAACAAAGATTGAAAACGTTACTGTTTCTTGAACAGAATTAGTGGGACGCTGTGCCACCCAAGAATCTTGTTTGGCTTCACGAATAGTGGAAATAAAGCGTGTTCCTCCCCTCTTTCGCACACTTAATTTTGAGCAGCGTTACAGTGTAACATGGCCTCCATCATATAAACCAGAGAAATGAATCGGAAAAGGCTTTCCTCCTTGCACATCTAGAACTGAATTAATCGATGCTAAACTCAAATGCGTCGAATAAAATTGATGACCTAAGAGCCGTTAACAAACTATTATTCAAACACCTTCATACTGGCCTTGTACACAGGCAATACTAGAAGAATCTGCCGCGGGATAGTAGTACAAGGTTCAAGCTCAGCCAGCTCTTCGATAAGTCGTGGTGTTCTTCCCTCAGCCATCTCGGAATTTCGATCTCTTAAAAACTGCTCACCAGTACCAGGATGAAGCTATTGCTACTTCCTTGAGCTCAACGAGATGTTTGAGGACATCATTTTTGAAGACGGTAAGCTCAGTGAGTAAGAGCATGCATTTCAATTAAGGAGGGTCATTGCAGGAATATTTCGCCGAAAAACCTTCACTAACCGTGCCAGACGGCCTTCCAACAAAAACTGTGAGCCATGAACGAAACTCTTCTCGGTGAAGCTATTCATGCTTACTAAACCAGTTGGCGCCGCACGACAACATACATAGTTTTCGGCGATATGGAGTGGTACGGTGTAAACCCTTAAGCATAGCCCGATACGACGAATATTTATTTTGTAAGAAAGATTCTCTTCTTTTGTGTCATACCCCGTCCACCTATGGCTTCCGACCTTCCCTCCTTCGTCAGCCAGTGCCCGCTTTTTGGCGTTCTCCAAACTGCCTCTGAACCGATTTATAAATCTCGCGGTAAACTCCGCCTATTTTGTTGCATGTCCGACCTACCTTTTTTCTTTCTTGGAAACCTCTTCCACTTTCCCTCGTCCCTTGAAAATCAAAAAGTGCACAATTTAGTTTGGTTTCTGAACCGAATTATATGCTTGGCGGCGATCCCCGCTCTTCTGGTGCATGCTCCGCAAACCATTAGAATTTCACCTTCAAACCACTATTCAAACTTTCTTCCCTTCGCCCACTTCTTTTTTTCCGATTCTGGAACTTCCTAGAATCGAGTTATAAGTCTGAAAACAAACCCCGCCCACTTTTTGCACTCCCCGTCCACCAGTTACAGTTGGCCTCCTTTCCTTCTCCACCTCCACCTCCTTTTTTCGCAGTCTCCGGGACCTTTTGGAACCAAACTATGAATTTTTGTGGCAAACACCACCCACTTTAGCGCATGTCCCACCAATAGAGATTGTCTACCTTTCCTTGACCAACCTCTATCGACTTTTTCGGTCTCCGGTATCTCTTGGAGTCGGATCATAAAGTTCCGTGGCAATTTCCGCCCACTTTGCATGTGCCGCCCACCAACACCAAGTAACCTTTTCTTCCACTGCCAACCCCTATCCACTTTTCTCCAGTCCCGAGTATTTTTAGAACCGCTTAGCTTCGAATGCAAACCGCGCCCACCACTAACATTTAGCCTCCCCTTCTTCTCTGATGTCCATCCATCTATGTATTTCTTGCTCTCTAAGACTTTTCGGAACCGAGTTGTGGGGGCTTGTAGGAAAGTCACTGAAGGGCGCGCTCGCCCCTCGCAATTGGCCTCCGCTCACGTTATGTATGCTGTTAACTTCTTAGACATTGCTTCCCTACACCAATTTGTTTTCAGCTCTGTGGGCTTTCTCCATACTAAGTTACGATTTTTTCCATAAAGCACTGCCTGCTACGCCCACCGGAGGTGGGTCTTCCTAATCCGATCTGCTTTATCAGTACGCACCTTTACCCATTTTTCCCAGTCTTCTGGAGAGTGTTGGAATCTGAATCTCACTGGGGGCGGGACTCCTTAGCTGTTCT
>MU909286.1:0-19694 GCA_036418205.1 Ostertagia ostertagi | reverse complement strand
TATGCCTTTTTGACGAGGACGCTGAAACGCATAGCTAGGTAGTTTCGGTGAATTTTCACTTTTATAAAATCGCACTTCGTCAAATTCAATTATAGGCGACACGGGAAAGAGCATTTCAAGTGCGAGAGGTTGCTCAGGAGTGCTGAGTTCGAATTTAAATAATTGATCGAACGAAAGTACCCAGGCGAACATATTCACTCTGGTCGATAAGTATGACTAGCCTCTATTCAATTCTATACCTTTTAAATTACAACCCTCAAAATATATTTAGCAGCTTTTAGCACTCATCGAGACTATAGCATTTAAAAGTGAGCCAGCTGGCCAGGTGCTCTCACCCTCTCCCTCCGAGGCTACGGTATCGTGACGCGTGTGCGATGCGCCGAAAGCAAACCTGGCGACGACGCTAATATCCGTAATTGAAATGCCCGGCTCGCGTGTCGCTGCAATTCTATCTGACATCTACCGTATGCCTTTGAGGTGGCACAAGTGACGACAATGAAGCTGGACGGTATCGTATTGCTGGAGGACAGGTCGCAAATTGGCCGGCCGACAGCCGAAAATGGAATTGAACTCGGAAAGCCCCAGTTCCAAGAGATGAGCAACGAGCTAGGGTCGTTGTGTGCGTGAAGAAGTATATACATGTTCTTAGTTACTAATACTTCGAGTACACATACATACACACAGATAGCGGGCTCTTATCCACTCGGTACACAGACATCGACAGCACGATACAACCACTGATTAGCCACTTCATCCGGTGATGGCTCCCTGCTGGATTATGGATTTTTTACGGGATCTCTGTGGCTTTTTCTTGATCATCTGATTAGAAGACACTTATAGAGGGGTGGAGCGGTGATGCTGCTCTATATGCACTTTTGGCCCTGTTCCCATTGGGACAGGGGAAGAGGTGAGAAGGAAAGAGCTGGATTGTCAGTAGAGCCCTACTTCTGCCTATTTTCTCATTAAGACCTGAATTTCACAGGTTCCTCTGTTGCCTTCCTTTCCGTGAAATCACAGCAACAATGAGACTAACAGGTTTCCAACTAGACATGTTGGTAGCTAACCCTGTCGCTTGCTAGATTTATCCTTTACGATTTTGGGCGTTCTTCCGTTTGTTGCGAATGCCGTGATGAACACTACGGTTCAGCAAGGGTTTTTGATTAAGCAAGTGACATCGACCATAAATGCTAGTTGATAGAGGAACTAGGCGAAATGTCCTCATATATTTTCAGAGCTTTGGCAAAACGCTTTCAGAAGACCTTATGAAACGCAGTGCTTTGGGTCCCATTCGGAATTTGGATGGGGTCACTTGCGAAGAACTGGGTCCAAATAGGGACCGTATCCCGATTCTGAGGGTGCTTAGGGCCCCAAACCTAGCATATAGGGTACCTAGTGGATGCAGAAACTGCATTATTTGCGTGACAGGGTGGAATATTGAGGCTATTATGTGTAAAGTGTGATATTGAAACGGGCGTTGACGAGGTTCAAAACACGTTGTTACACTTCCAATTCCCATGAAGAAGGAAAATCATCCTACACTGTCGATCAATAAATAGAGGTTGTACTCGTGGTCAGTATACATATTACTTAATTGTAGTAAATGTTCCATTGTCAGTGTATAAAGTTGAAAATGAAATGTGATTAGATTCAAAATTACTGGAACATACCATATGAATTTAGCCCTTTTACATAATTCCGAAGTATTTTACGTGTGGAGGGCGCTATCGCAAAATGAGGGAGCATTGTGGTGACAGCGCATTGAAGCCATCAAAATATCTCCTTTCTGGTAAAACGGGACTGAGCCTCAGACGGGAAGGAGGGAACACAGGGTGCATGAGCAATGTCCCTCAGAGTTTCTGCTCCCTCCTGGGCTTGCTCCTAAATGCCCCCGTATCTTGCGATAGCGCCCTTGTGTGATCTTAGCTCTAGGAGGTTCAAAAAGCTCTCACAAGTCTTCAGTAGCCTCTATAAACCCCAAAGTCTGGCTTCGGAGTGGGATAAAACCCACGAAGAATGAGTGAGACCAAAACAGTGATATGCAAGTGACCTGGGGTGGATAACCGGCGAAAATCGCTCTAGCAGTTCAATTTTATTTATTTTCAACAAAACAAAATCGTTTGGCATACAATGTTGAATATAGCAGACGAGAAGGTGGGAGCTCCTCGTCATACAATCTGTACATGGATCACAATCGTGCACAAAAGAACACGACATGTCCGCAAAGTGAGCGAAAGCGGGGTCCGTTAACGAATATCTGCTGCCATCAAGGCGGCAGCGGTCGCGGACGCGTCGTGTTCTAGGAATTTGGTTTGACCTATTGTTAACCTGGCTGAATCACAACAACAAACACATAATTTACTACGGTCATGACCACCACAAGGTCATAACAGAACTGATCCGAGACTTTTGACTATACAACTAATTGCTCGGCTTCTGAATGTGCTACGGTGGCAGCGGTGGCGATCGGTTCACGTTTCACCTCAGGGGACGAGGACAATTCCTTATTTGAATTAGAAGACGAAGATGAGAGTGAATGTGGTGATGTGCAGGGTTTGGGTTCAGGTTTCAGATCAAGAATCTCATCAATAGACAGTTTGTTACGTTTAGGAGGCTGAAGCGGTGAGCTACTCACGGGTAGAGTAACGCCAAACTGGAGGCTACTGCTGTTGCCATCTGAAGAAATGCTGGATTGAATAAGAATAGAGGGTTCATCGTGAACGATGGCGGCTCCAGAAGTCGTTCGGCGCCAAAGGAGGGTCGTAACGAAAGGTCTTTCGGCTCGTCGATCGGTGACGGCGAGTCGGTCATGCTGTCTTCAAAGTCGTTCTCGTCTTCGCTATCCGAAGCCGTCCGAACCGCACGTTTTCTTCAGCTCCACCCCGATTACATTTTGCCTGAAAATCATGGTCCTCAATAGGTTCTACATAAAAAAAGTTGAAGGTGCAATTTGTTTGAATTTGAAAAGCGTGGGGGATTTTTCGAAATAAAGAAGTAGCACTTAGACGTACTGACAGATCCGTTCCATGAGGTCACATAGCTCTCATGGAGACGTTTAGGGCAAAGGTGATCCGGCAGAAAGCGGTAGGAAGCCATAAGGACCTAAAGGCCCTTCATGTAACGTGTTTGCCCCCTCCTGGGTAAGTAATCGATCACTACTTATGTCCATGATCCGAAATTATTTCTGCTAGCCCTAACGTTTTGTGGTCCTTGGACTTATCCTAAGTCAGATTATTTTGCTACCAAACCGCAAGCGTTTTCGAGCATTTTAAGCTCGAGGGAGCTCAGCCGAGATTTTACAGCCTTAACATTACATAATAGTCTTATTACGGACACAGCTCATAAAATTCCGCTCAGGGGATCACGGGTCCCCCAACGAAACCCTAGCGGGTTTCCTGCCAGTTCTGGGCCAATGTCAGTGTGGCGCTGAAGGTGTTGCGGAGGACGCCGGTGTGCGTCACAGTATTTCGTTTTCATGCGTGTTTCAATAACAAATTTCGCGATTCATAGCTTCGATAGGCTTCGCGCTATTCGCTTGCACGAGCCGTGTTTTGTCTACAATGACATGGACATTCTCGAGTTTCTTCCCAAAGCCCATTCGCCCACATTGGTCGACCTCAAAAAGGAAATCGAAAGGTGATCGAGGAACGAAACACAGCGACACAACGAGGTATCATTGCATCAGAACTCGCCACAACTAGCGCTAAGTCGAAAATAATAGGGTGATGGCGACGGGAAAGAAGACCATCGATGAGATGCCAACGCAACTCTAATGCTACAAAGTCAAGGACACCCTTTCCCCCACCACACAACAGGGCTGGCTGACTGGCTGGCTGACTGGCTGATCGTTTAGCGAAACATGGGGCAAGTGTAAGGAGCAAACGCTCATGCTGATGAGAGGTTTTCGACTGCCAGTTGTGGCCATGTTTTTGTTAACAAGACCCTCATTCTGTTACCAAACCACTAATGGAAATCGCTTTGATGTCTCGACACAACACTCACTTGTTTTTCGCCGCCGCTGCTCGATCTCTCTGTCGTCGATTTTTGAACCAATTGCCGACTTGCATCGCGGTTAGACCGGTCGCATTTGCTAGCTCTTTCTTCTTACTCGGGTTCGGGTACGGATCCTTCAGGTACCATTCCCGTAACAATGAACGAGTTCGCTCCTGAAGATTGAAATCGAAACTTCAAAATCATCAAGTAACCAGCTTTTCCTAAAAAAATTGACAAAATCCCCACAAACCTTGAAGCAATGGGTTTTCTGTTCTCCATCCCAGATCGTTCTCGGCATCGGGTACTTCTTACGAACACGGTATTTGTCGACAGGTCCGAGGGGTCTGAATCGGAAAACAAGGCTTAGCGCGGAGATTTTTGACCCGTGTACAGAGATTTGTAGTAGCGCCCGAATGCCATATGTTTCTTGACTTGCAGCCTTAACGCAAATTAGTAGAATCTACTAATTACAAGGTAACCACAACGCCGGCTAGCAGACGGCATGCTATCCCTCTTTGTACCCGGTAATTACCGCATATTAACCAAGCGACATGTCTCCAGGAAGAAACATTCACCATATCACCCTTAATTTAGCCCACGAAGGCACGTGCATTGGTCCCCTCGTTCCAGGACAAGGGCTAAAGGTTCTTGTTTGAAAGATAATTGTCTCGTTCAAAAACCAACCTTCCACGCTGTTTCTCGGCCTCACGATAATGCGCCTCTTGCCACATGTACTGCAACTTTTGGTGGGTTCCTTGAGTGAATTTGTGGTTTTCGAGAATACTGTAGAGTTGCCGAAAATCACCCATATGGAAACAGACTAGCGCTCGGGCTTTGAGCACCACCTCGTTTGACACCACCTGGAAGCAGATCGTTAAGGAACTGGTCAGATTGCCTATGTTGGTGACTTACCTCTTGAGCAAGTGTCGGCGGTAGGCTGTAGAGAAATCGAGCCAGACGATCGACATCATCGGCTTTTTCGAGCTGATCACAAGTTTGGATAATCTGCAAAAGTTGCTGCTCAATGATACGACGAGTATGAGTTTCGGGCCGTATTAGACCCGAGCTGAAGCTATCACAACATCTCTCATGCTGCGATTATTAGTGTTGTTATGTGACCAGTTAGGCGTGAGTAGCTGGCCGTATCGAGCCTATTTGAGCCAGCGATCCAAGCAGAGGCTATCCCGAGTGAAAAGCCGACAACGACAACTTTTGCAGCAGCTACGAAAAAGCAGAAAACGAGGAAGGTAAGGTCGACGTGCGAATTCCGACGAGAACGGAATGTCATGAGATTACGAGGAAAGAAGTCCGAATCTGAAAGGAAACGGCAGCAAAGCGGCAGCGGTGCGTGTGTCGTCGATTTCCGCTATCACTGAACACGAGCATCTCATGCCTTAACGACGTCGTCGTCACACAAGAGAGCTCCCGTGTAAATTTCATTTCAACCGTCGTCGGGTTGTTGGAGAAAGCTTGTCGCGCTCCGCTCGGATATGAAAGCCATCTGCACTCTCAGTTCGCCGAAACACTGCACGAACTCCCCCTGAACAAAGCGTTCTGTGCCCTTCAAAAACCAAATTGCTCTAGGTAACACCGTTGGCCAATTCAGCTGCTTGTTGTTCAGTAAAGAATAACTGAGAGCTGAGCGCTTGAAATTGAGCCCCGGTGGGGCTAAATGACTGCAGAAAATGCACAAAGAGATCGCTTTCAATGCAAGGAGCTGGAAAAGTGGTTCCAAATTACAGCCGGAAAAGTCGATAGTAGGTATAATTCTAGTCAGAATTGAAGGGAAGTGAGATGACATTTTGCTGCAGCGATGTATTGAGTGGTATGGGAAGAGTTGAATTGTTTGGCGACGATGATGGTTATGGTCGCAAAAGGTTGCGCAAGTTGAATCAGAAAGAAACGGCATTCGATTACTAAAAGCACGATCCGAGCGGAAGTGAATCAGATGCCTGATATGGGCATCCGTTTGGATTGTGGTGAATGAATGGAATGATTGATGAACAATGAGCCAACCAACAGAACCAACGGGCAGTTTCCGTAGTAAGGTCCGTAAAGTGAAATGTCAAGAATGGAAAGAAAGAGGAAGAAATCGAAATAAACTCACTTGTTCAGCTGTCAAATTGGATGTGGTAGGCGATCCGGGATTAACAACCGGAATTGTCGCGGTAGGAATCGGTGGGAATAGGCCAGGTGGTGGTCCTGTTGCGGGTGGAGCTGACATGTTGGCGGCTTGCAAGGCTTGCAGGGCACCCAGATTGGCGCCCATACCTTGTAAAGCCAACTGCATCCATACTTTCTGTAGTTGCTCCGGTGTGAACATCTCCACATGAACAACCGTACCAACAATGATCCGCCAGCTTGCTTAATGATATGGGCGGCACGCGTGTGCGTGATTGGTCGCCCGGCCACCGACCACACCCACCGCCGTCATGAGAATAGGGGGGAGAGCGAGCGCACGATGCGCGATGCGAGAACGATGATAGTCCACGGGTGCAGCTGAGCATGAGCAGCACTAACAGGGGCTGTGGCTGTGCTGCTGAACGTGCGATTTGCGATGAGCATGAGCCGGAAATCCGAAGGATATTTCCGGTCGTCGTCGTCGACACCACACAGACACTCACTTAGACTCAATCTCTATGTAGTCCTTAGGAAATCATCGCTGAAACTTCCGGAGGAAAGCGCGGTTAACGTCGACGAGGCGAGGAACGCTTATGAAAGCACCTCCCAAGTGAACATTATAAAGCCGAGATTTCACACACACATAAGTGCAAATCGTTGGCTGGCTGGCGGTGCCGTTGGCCTTTTTCTTCCACTTTGTTTTGGGCGACTCTCCACACTCCACGTGTGACGCAGCCAGCCTGCAACACTCTCGGCTTCATCGTCAACCCCGCTCTGAACCCCAGGGTTATCGCAGGTTCCACGCGTAATGAAACATGCCTTGAGTTGGTCGATGGAAAGCAAACGCCATGGAAAACCTGTCTGGTTGCGATCATTCATTGGACATAAGTAGTCGAGAGTGTTTTTCACTTTTCGCCATCTATTCTCTACAGTCACATCAACAAGTTAAGAGAGTGGGGTATCGGCGCGCCATGGTCGTCGCTCTCCGAAGGACCATTTACCTGAGTTGATACGGTAACTGTGTTTCTGAATGAGTGCTACCTAGCTCCCTCGTGCTAACAATGCTTTTTGAACGCTGAGGGTTACACCACACGCGGCATAGATCAGATAAGAGATGAGGAGAGCAAATACCCGTCAGGGGCTACAGCGAGTCGTGTTCGCACCTAGAATTGCTCACGGGGT
The DNA here is from genome assembly GCA_036418205.1 of Ostertagia ostertagi. Classification (NCBI taxonomy): domain Eukaryota; kingdom Metazoa; phylum Nematoda; class Chromadorea; order Rhabditida; family Trichostrongylidae; genus Ostertagia; species Ostertagia ostertagi. The sequence continues at coordinate 12,401 of MU909286.1, read as the reverse complement.
AGTACACGCGGATTCGGGGGCCGGTACCGACGGGCTCGTCATTATGTTGCGTCAGTGTTTCCGGGAGCTGTCGTGGTGCTATCTCCCGGGTTCACATCCTCCGGTTACAATCCGTTATCAACTCCAACACAATCGCAGCGATTTCCCCACGGAGCGCAAATTGCCATCAAGGAGAATTTGTCTTCTCGTGTCGTGCTAATGGCCTGTAATGTGAAGGCGCTCGCCTAACCATCTACTCCTCTCCGCGTCTGTCGTTCTTCTCTCCACCATCTTTCCCCTCTTTCATATCACTAGCTTCTCATTGTGTTCATTCAGTGGCCAATAAGGGGTCCAATGGCGGCCTCCGGAAACAAAAGACTTTGCCTGGACAGAAAATGGATGGACTTAGTGGGCATTACCAGTTTGCTGAGGTGGGTAGAGTTCTGCCGGAGAAGCATGTAGTCATTTGTTGGCATTAGGCCAATCGGCAGCAGTCGCTTATTCTGACAATGTTTGCACTACTGGCACTCGATGTAATCCGTACAACGATTAGACGATGGGGCAATTAGGATAGTGTCAAGCGGGTTGCGTAACCTGCGTCAGCGAATCCACCCCACAGATGCGCGCCATCGAGACGACAAGCGCTAAACACCCAAGTATTACCGGCGTCATTAGTGACATGTATTCGTCACGGGAATCAAATTCACTATTCAGGACATTGCGCCGAATCAACCGCGACGCGCTCAATAGGTGCTGTGACCTAACAATGAGTTCAGTGAAGAGGAGCGATAACTAATGGATCGATGGACAGGGGGGCCGACTGGCGATAATGCGAAACTGAGATCAGATCAGGGGATTCGATGGATGAAAATTCCAGTTCACGGGTACGACAGATACGGCCAGCGCTACAGTAGGGGTGTCCACACCAGGGACCCCACCTTACCCTATCGCCTGAGGCTAAGCGGCGTTTTATGCAGCTCTATTCCACTCCATCTGCATTCGATAATGGTGTCTTTTCAAAGCCAGCTCTCGAGGTCGAATGAGCGAGCAGAAAGGCAACTCAGTGTGTGTAATTGGACTAAATGCAGCTGCCAACGAGGGCCGCATCAAAACATAGCCGCTCTTCAATTTTCAGTCATTAGAATCCCACAACGATCCGCTGTCTTACGGTAGATACAATATCGACTTACGAGATGGAATTGTTTGTTTATCGGATCTACTACTGCACTGCATGTGCCTCGTCGTTGTCATCGTCATGCATCGACCTCACATTTCATCTAATCCTAATGCTCGGTTTTCTGCCGGATAAGCGACTGCTGGTGGTGCTGTTGAGGGATTACGGTACGGGACGTCTTGTGTTTGGACCCGTATCACATTACAGTACACCGCCTCGGACTCCGCCCATTGTACGAAAATATCGCGCGATTCGCGCGGTGAGGGGATCGTGGGTTTGCGCTGGATTTACGTCGGCGATCGGCCCAGATTGGATCCTACGGCGATGATAGCAGGCAAAGACGGCGACGCAATCTCTGATGATGATAGGCATCAAATGTCTAAGCCGCAGTCAAGGTCTGCGAACTGCGCTGCTGACGTTGTTCCGAACATTGACCATACAGTAATCCTGTTAGCGCGCCGTGGTCGCCAATGATACGCAGCTTATGCGACTCAAACGCACACACTGCGCCCGCGGGCCCTTGAGTGATGATGAGAAAGAGAGCTGCAGCGAACAAGAGACGACTACTCATCAACCACAGCGATGCGATGCCCAAACAACCGCGCTCTCTATTACAACCAGCACCAGGTATTCTTTCGTCTGAACACACACTCGCACAGTGCGGAGGGGCTGAGGGGGGGGGGGGAGCAAAACGTCTGTAGCCGAAGCGAAGTTGTTGTTACCATATAGGACAGTGGAGTGAGGGTAATGTAGGAAGTAAGTACCGTAGTTGAGTATGGGCGTAATGGAAACACTGCGTCGGGTGTTTTGATAGGGCCGAAGAGAGTCGATCGCAACAAGCGCCCGCATTTGCTCGTTTCGATCTGCTTCGCCGACACTTCTTTGTTTGCGAGCATTCAACAGACTAATGAGAGAGGGAGCCAGCACACAAGATTTCTGACCTCATAGAGAAGCGCTCCTATTAGGGCTGAAGTGGGGACTGATAGCAGCACACCCTCCCTCGTGGTCAACTCTCCCGCCCTGAATCTGACAATAAAAATCCCTTTGAAACCCGGTTTGTCGAGAGAATAGGGAGCGCGAGCGAGTACGAGTGGAAAGAGGCTGGTGTTAAGGTGGTCTCCAATTACGTGCGGTTTGCTCGATTAGCTGCACTTGGTCGCCATCTATTGTGTGTACGTCCTAGGTTACAGTATGTATGAGTGTAATTGCGTCCGAAACATGCTAAACGCCAGCGGGGGTTATTGAGACTGCACACTTAGCGTCTATTCACTACCGAGACCACCTGCCGAGTGAAACACCTTCATCGATACAGAGACCAACTCTTAGGAGCGAGACGCCGGTGTGTAAGTGTAGTCGTTTTCATGGGGCCATTAAGTCAAACCGCGGGACCACTAGGAGACAAAAGGTCAGCGGGGCTCACAGATCTAGTCGGATTAAATATACTGAAATATTTTACTGGCAGAATGGCCTACACTTTACTAACAGAAGAGCCTCAGAGGTTCGCTTCAGTGGGAGGCAAAACGAACCACCCTATGTCTTACCCATACTTGAGTGATATACTCCTTTACCCCAGGTTAGTGCATTACCTGCGGATGAGTATACAAGAAGTTTCGGTACTTAGGAAAACTCCCTTGCGATTCGTAAAGATGCTAGGTCCTCAGATTCACGAAACTGCCAATAAAAGGATTGACTTAAGGGGTTTCAAGCTTGTATTACCTCACATCGGTCCCGTATTGGAAATCGAAGCTATATAAATGTCTCATCGGGGCACAGCTCTCGAGCAGGACCGCCACACATGCCTTGATCCGTGGATCAGCACGAATCGGAGAGGAGCTTAACTCCTCAATGTCTTAGACGTTATTATAAATAAGCTCCTGGCCGAATTGTACGAATCTGGTAACTGACCTACAATTTTGAGAATGAAGGTCCCAGACAGGCAGGTCTCTAACAAATATTACACTTCGAGCTTCTGTTGGCCTTCGATTGCTACCTCCCAGTTCGAGCTCATAAACCTTGAGAGCACCCCTGACCAAGATGGGTTCCTCCTGAGAAGCGAAATATTCACTTTTGCACTTCACGTGTCACCTTACATCGTACTCTCCGCGATCAAGCACAACTACTATTTGCTTGTCGAGTGTTAAATTTCACACCGTCGCGTTTTCTTACAAACTTTGATGGACCTATACGAACTTCCTGTGAAGGCCATCTTGGCAAAGAGGCCGACTGAATTAAAATCATGACTTTTACGTAAGATCGTGTGGCGGAATGGTGTAGAGGCACGTGGCGCCGCATATCGCGCGCATAATTCGAAGTTTGATTTGGATGGAAGCTCGTCCAGGTTGACGTCCCCCATCACCCTTTCAAGATAGATGAGTTGGCCCCTGCGAGTATAGGAGAAAAGAATCACTGATTCATACATCGGATGGCCTCCGCAATCCGATGTAGAAGTCAATTTGCTTTCAGAAGGTAGCTTCGATTTTGAATGTAAGTTATGTGCATGGCGCACCCCAGTAAGAAACAAATCAACACTGGATGTTTTATCTTTATTGTCATTACTTCTTTGGATCTAAAATCCCTCATACGCCTCCCGTTCAGGACACTTCACCTGCCTATGTGTATCTATCGCCAGCTGCGTAGTGTGACGCAATGAGTGGAAGAGTTATTAGTAGGGGAACTACTGTTATTGTTTGACCATCCAGTTCATCCCCTAGAGAGTAGAGACCTTTTTCCCATACAAATTCTGTTCACCGTATCGTCCTAGAAGGCGCGTTTAAAGCCACCACATCATTCTTCGTGTGCTTGTTGATCCATCGGAACATTTTTATCAATTTATTCAGAAGCGATGTGCACATACATAATTCCTCCTAGAAACATCTACAGACAGATGGTCTTTGAGAGCCCGTTTTGAAGATGGGGAATGTAGAGGAGTCGGCCGGACGCCGACACAACGTCCTGAACTGAATCTTCCTCCTCGAGATCGTAGTTTAGACTCGTAGCCGGTCATTATACGTCACCAGAAGATCAAGAATCACTCCATTGGTCCAACCAAAGCCGTCCTGAAAGCAAAACGTTTGGATACTTGATCGGAATGGCGTAGAAAAGAAGTGCAGTTATAGAGCATCGCAAACGATTTTCCTCGTCGTAGTTACACATTAAGTTGTTCAAAACAATGAATAATATTTTTACAAGAATGCTGGGTTGTGAACAAAACTTTCGCCCCAGGACGGGACTCGAACCCGCACCTCTCGCTTTCCGGGCAAGTGCGCTACCAAGTTACGCTACCGGGGCACCATTTCATTCCAACTCAAGCTTTTTTGAGGTGAACTGAGGCCAAAACAGCAGTTAACAAACAAAAACAAATGAAATAATAGTTTCTCGAAGGGTATTCCTAGTTTAGTTCACGTGAGTAGTTTCCTGGCAGATGTTAATGGGTCGGCTCGTCATAAACATAGCGTAAACGCAATTACATAGTTTAGAATAACAAGTTAACGAAATTAACGGCAGTGGTAATCATCGGGCATGGAAAAAGAAGAAAAATTGAAAAAAAACTGCTCACCTGAACATCGTACTCTCCACCATGTCCCGGACGTGGATAGTCTCCAATGACGTTGTACTAAAAATAGAAATCAAGGCTTATTGAAAAAGCTTAATACGTTCAGGCTGCATTAATGCTTTCAAAATGCAATTTTCGAGAGGGGACGTAAGCGAAATTCAAACAGTTCATGCGCGCTGAGGAAAAGCCTAACAAGAGACCATAAGTTGGCTTCAATTTAGGATCGTGGGCGCACGGTTCTATTTGTAGGTGAGACCGTTTCATGGCCATTTCATCAAACTAACGAGGCCACCAAATAGCAGAAGGCCAGCGACTCTCGCAGGGGGGGCCGGCCCCTTGAACTCAAATTACCTGATTATTCCAAAACTCGGCTGCCGTGCTGGAAGAAAGTTACATGTTCCTAGAAAAGAATGAATGTACGCGCTCTATAACCAACTCAGTGAGTTTTCAGTACTTGGGAATTCGCCAAAAACCCTGATTCAAGAAGTTCGCGCATGTGAGCCACAAGTGATCAGCAGCGTATGAACAGCTCTTAAAAGCATTTTAAAAATTAATTCTTGGCGCATTCGGTGGAGGTTTTTCAACAAGGCGCAAACTACTGGAGCTGAGTGTCGGTAGCCTCCCAGTCTACAAAACATGACTTCGCTAAGCGTAAGAAAATAGAAATCTTGCAAAATGATTTCATGACAGGGAAATGCTTAGTTGCAACGGTTTCATAAGAGCCGGGATTATCTATCTTTGCTCTCAGAAGACCAAAGTTCATCGGCTTGTTTGCTTTTTAAGAAAAACGGAGTGAAGTGCCTGTGGATGTAAGTCCTGCCAAATTGACTGCGTGGCGCAGAGTTCAATATCAAGCACGAAATACTCACTGACGGTGGAGCAGTGGAAAGTGGCGCTGCTACCACAAGTACGACCCGGAAACATGTTCCTATTTGAAGCCTGGCCACCCAACTCCCTCCATTTCTGGGCTGTTCAACTGCACATGACACTGTCAGGCACCGGCCGATCAAGTCCACAGAAACAGAAAAAAAAGTGAGAGCAAGGAAGGGCACGACACAAACCAGTAACGTTAGCAACGCCCGAGGTTGGACGAATCTTAACCACCTCAATCAAATACGGCTACAATTCTAACCAGGAATTAGAGGCGTGCGGCATCTCAAGAACAGACTGATCAAGCTGATAACTGCCTTGGTCTACCACATGTGCTTCTATTGGGGTTTATGAACTGCATAATAGGGGCATACCAGGATTACGTAACCACCTAGCCTTTCATATCAACCACTACAAGGAGAACATACCAAGAGCCTTGAAAGGCTAATTGGATGAAGGAGTGCATGAAAGATATTTAAAAGGACTCCAAGGTGAGAGAAGATGAAGCTCCATGCAGCCAAGATGTTCACCTCAAATGTTAGGTGCAGGAAAGAAACTGACGGGGCACTTGCTTCTTCCTACACCGCGAGCGGCTCATCCTGCTCGTCGCTCATCCACTCAACGCACCACAAGCCATTCGCGTGTTCAAGAGCTGCTTCTGTGTGTATGCGCGCGTGCTTGTTATTAATAATGGCGACATTAGCCTAAGTCCTTCTGTCGATGTGATTTATGCTAATTTCATTCGTTTTTAATGCATCGTTTACACGGCAGCTAATTGGTAATTGAGGGATGGCGGAGAAGTGGAACGAACAAGTGATGGTGACGGGTGGCAATGGGTCGCTCTTGTGTCGGCTCTTCTCCCCTCTCTCATTATCACTTGGCTGGCTGTCTCGACCTCCCCAACCCAAGGGATTTCAACAATGCGACCTCATCTCAATACAAGACCGGGGTTCTTGAAAGCTTCACAGAAATTAGTAGGTCTACCACGAGACCCGAAAGGTTGGAGGTACTGTAAACTGAAGGACGACCGTTTCAGAAGATTCAGTTCTTCTTCTCAGGATCCACTCAAGATCGATCAGCCTCAGAAACCCTTTTAAGCTTTCCGATGACTTGTCGAGTACCAAGATGCCTTTAAAGACCAAGTACCTGAGAACGTTGTCACCTGCACAAGAAAGGACGAGGAAACGAAAGGCTGCCCGAATGGCGTTGAATTTCTGAAGCATTAAAATGAAGTGGGTGGTCACTCCGCCAGTCCAGACAACTAAACGGTTGGATCTTCAGGAATTACTCGCTGAATGGAGGAATCTAGGGAAATGTGAATCACCGTTAGATTCTGGGCTAATCTGCCCTCCTGCTTAGGATCAAACCCTGGGGTCATTTAGCAGTATCTATCAATAAACATCAGAAACAAGAAATTTTCACCCATGATGTGAAAAGAGTCCTGCCGGTATTACCCAGTGCTGGGTTTAGAACGTGGCTTATTCGGGGTCGAGATGTGTTATGATTTTGGCTACTCGGTGCTCACACGACAACTTCAAGCCTTTCGCCCTGCTTTGGAAATCTCGAATTTGTACCCTATCCCAAGCCCATGGCATTTGGCTCATTGTGAGAAGGATAACCTAATACTTTCTCCAAAGTTTCGCTAAGAACTTTTTTTTGAGTGCTGCTGATAGTTTGGATCAATCTAGATCTGACATAGCTTCAAATTTCTTCAACCCTTCCCTTACCCAATACTTGCACACGAAATTTATCTCTTGTTCATTCGTAAGGTCCTTCTCTGAACCACATGGAGGGTTTCGCGCATTTAAATCAAAACGTCTCGCCGCGGTCGTCTTCTATTCATTGAGAACCGTGTGTGCGTCAAGTGCACTGCAGTTATCGGACGTATCAAACGGTTACCTTGGTACGAGTGTCGAGTGCTCGCCTCACTCTTCTTCTCGTTCATGTGGTGTCTTTTTGTTGCCGACGGATCACTTGACTTGCCGCGTAATCATCGACGAGTTCTTCACGTCGGAATCGCGCAACCATCCTCAACCTCATCACCCACAAAATCTCAAGAGGGATCTCTCCACCGAAGCCTCATGAGGTCAACCAGCTACCAGAATTACCTGATAACATCGCCCTAAACCACAAATCCGCTATTATCCAAACCGGAGCGTCACCGGCAGCTAATGCCACTGTTTGCTGAGCACCTGTTACGGTAGGTTACGTAACGAGTTATTCAAAGATCGTTACAATTAGTTGTGTTGTGTGCCGATGTGCGCTCCACCCACCACGCATCAGAGTCGATTATCACTAGATGATTTCTGCGGCGCTGTCTTTAGCACCTAAATCGACTTCGACCATACCACCAGCCACCACACAACCACTACCGCCGCGATTGTCTCAGTCGAGTGACGTGCGTTTGCGGCGACTAGTGACTACAGTTTCCCGTAATTGGGTGCGAGTCCATTATACGAAGCGTCCTTGACAATACACGCCCTCACCTTACTAACGGCGACAGATTACCGTTGACAAAAGGAACACACCATCATCACACATACATACACATGCATACAGATAGTCGGGGGATCCCACAACAAATTCCACACCGATCGAAGGGATAATCGGCGGACGAGCGCAGACTATCAGACATAACAACCGTGGTTCTTCCGGGAAAGGTTAAAGGAATCTTCCGCGGAAAAAGCTCCGCCTCCATTACCACAGAAAAACGATACCCCTTAGGCCCCTAGCCTCATGAGCATAGCAAAAAGAACGGAACATAAGCGTTAGTTTCGATAATACTAATCCTACACACAAGACAAAATGATCACTCTTTCCGTGGAAGATTCCTTTAAGGTATCGTTTTCTGTGGTAATGAGGGCGGAGCTTTTTCCGTGGAAGATTCCTTTAACTGTCACGAATCGCAGAAATGCTCGAAGCAATCCGATGTTGCTCGATCGCTTCTTGGATACGCCGCGCATTCCTCTTCCGTTCACAATCGTTGTAGTATTTGAGACCGCTAAAGCCTAAACAATGTCTTCTGGGCCAGATAATCCACAACACATGTTTTTTCGTCCACAGGTTTTCAGCTTTTCGGTTTTTGTAGGGTTTTTCCCAATGTACAGACCTCAGAAGAGATGAAGGTCGGGTTGGGCCAGAAATCAAGTTCGATCTGGACCTGTGCCCGACTTGGCCCGCGGTAAGCGGTCCCCATTCAACCACACCACTTCTACCCATACAGTTGCATTATCCTCAGGAAATAAAGATAAATGAAAAGGCGACCGTCCAAATCTTGCCCACTCCTCAAAACACGTACAGTAATAATAATTGTAATGCAGGTTTCAGAGAATTCTATATTGGACCCCCCGCCGATTTTTAAGAGCCAGGGCTACCGTCAATTCCCCTTGTGAAGCGAACGACCTATAGCAAGCTATAGGGAGGTCGCATTCCAAGCGAAAGGCCAGGGCTTTGAAATCCTTCCAGGATCTATACTATTCCGCTCTCTTAATTGAGGTAGAAGGATAAAGTAAAAAGCGTTCGGGGCTAGTCATTCTCTTTTTGAGGTGAGCCGGCACATACTACTTTCAATCAGGATCGCGATGGCAATTTGAATGCAATTAGTTTATACTAGAATCACTTACCGGGACCAGCCGATGTACAGGCCAGTGTGTTTTTGATTTTCTTCGGCATTTTTTATTTTCTGGTATCAATTGAGCGATCCCGAAGGGATAGAAGGCTTGGCTGGCTTAAACGACGACCTAAGATTTGATCCATAGACCGGCGCGTAAAACAGCGCTCAGTTGGCCACAACCCCACTTTTTCCGCTCTGGGGTAGCTAACGGTCTATTTAGCCACAAACAGTTTGGTATTGGCGAGGTCTCCCAGATGATGTGAATGACCCTTCTCTCTCGCTCGAATCGAGGCATGACGATGGAGGAGTTATCTTTATGATATGTTCCTACCATAGTAATTAAAGTGTTTTCCCTACCTATCCCCCTATTCCTGTAGGAAAGCCCAGCTGAGCCAAGTGAAACCCTGCTGAGCCTCTCTCCCATTTGATTGGCGTCTTCCTGAATGGCTTCTTCAGGCGGTCCATCTAAACATCTCTGGAGTCTCTCTGTCTCTACGAAGCAATAATACATGCGGTGCCGGCAGCGGCTAAGTGCCATCGTGTTCACGGCCGCTGGCCAACCCGGGTGTACGGTAGATGGAGCAGATAGGGGCGAAATTGAATTGATACCGTAATCAATCGGCGCTTCTCATGCAAAGAGGCTTCTTCCGTGCCATTCAAATGCCGAGCGAATTTATGATGCGCGATTATTCTAATGTGGTGAGAGCGGATGTGAAGTGGCAGCTACTTGAACGCCGTGGGGCATGAAACCGAACAAGTCCCCACATCCGCCGCTTTTGCTGCCGCTTAAGGATCCTTCTACACTCGACAACTTCCCAGTTCATAGGCTTTCCGAGGAGAACCACCCTACGCTTGTTTTGATATCTCAAAAAGTGAAATCGAATAAAATCAAATTATAATTACTGACCTTCTCCCACATGTGATGCGTCTCCTTCCACACTCTGAAGTTGCCCGAGAGCCACTTTTGAGCTAGTTGGAATGCCTGAAAATTCGCATAGCGAATTCAGGTGATTCTCTGTGACGATTTGATACAAAGTTCTTTGCAACAAAACAATTATTGATGGAAAAATATAATGCAATAGCCACTCGCGTGGAAGAAACTCCACGTTATTTAAATCAACGACAAACATCATTTCGTGAAATTTGGATGTGTAATACTGACATATACTCGCCGTAGAAGCCAGGATGCTCCACACCCGCTTACCCCCCCCAACTCAAACAAATATGGTAACCTCTACTGGACTTGAAGGGTGGGGAGGATTGCTTCCCCTGTACCTAAACGGGCGTTGATCTAGGAGTGACAATTGTAGCCACGAAGACGTCCGGGCAGGGTCGGTCCTATCGTTGCTACTTTTCGAAAAATTTTTACGACCCCCCTCCCCCAAGGTGGATTTGATACGACCCCCTTTTCCCTACCTCCACCATCTCCATCTTCCATCAAAACCCCGCCCACTTTTTTCCTCCAAAAATGCCGTCGAGCGGAGGGGGGGTATATAGTCACTCTGAAACAGTAAAAATCTACCAAAATTCCCCTAAATTCAGCCAATTTACCCCACTTCTACCTATATACGGGGGCGGCAAATTTTCTCCCGCGCCGCTCCCCACTCATCACATGCAACTTCTTACAACCGAAGCAAGTACGACCCCCCCTCTACAAACTCATCAAAATACGACCCCCCCCGTTGCTACTTGTAGCAACATAGGGTTGACCCTGGCCGGGCCTCACACCGAAACGTGCTCCTGGTAATGGCTACACTTGTCACTGTTTCCACTGGCGTAATCGACAGAAGACTACAGGTAATGAGAGGCAGTCACGTCTTGAGACACGCCGCGCATCCTACTTTCATAGAGAATCTAGTGATTCGAGTGGGATACGACCTGTGCAATGAATTATGTGGGGAGGACGAAGGGAGGGATCAGTGTGCATGGGGGAAACGTGATGGGCCCGCTTGTACAAACCAGGAACTAAGTTCAGTTCTCTGCAGAGGGCAGAAATGGCATCCCAAAAGTTGGCTTCCTTCCCCACCCTTTTACCTTTTCACTTCAGTAGAGCGCCCTAAAGGTGCCCTCGGTTTGATAGACTTGATCTGGCTGGAACGAGTGCGCCAGCCGGGTTTTGTGTTTCAGTTATACTGCACCTTCAAACTTCTCTGCAATTCGATTGCAATTCGAATGGGTGGCGCATCCCAAAGAGCTCCGAAACGGACTGCGTTGTGATACCTTCAGCCCTTTGTGCTTTTGGAAATAGCCGTGTAGGGTCATTTGAGCATTCTACAGGCCAATGTACTTTTGGAATGATAAAAACGTTTTCCCCGTACTTGCTTATTTTTTTATCAATTCGCAGTTTTAATTATGACTTGATTTCGCAGGGGCCATATTTATAAGGCCTTGTCCCCTGATTCGAGATGAAAATTTTCCTAGAGCATTTTCGAGCAGAGCAAACCAACTTTGAGAGATCCTCGCGCGGAAGGGAGGGGTAGGGGTGTCATGTTAGACGCGATAATACAGAAATGGCTCTCATTGAAAGGAATAAGTAGTGCAGTTATTTGACTTCTTCTGCCGTCTTAAGTACTTTACCAAGGACAAATATAGGGTTTTCCTGAAGAGATAGTAAGTATTCAAACTTTAACCTCATGATCGACTGGACGCTTCCCGTTGCCGTATTCACACCCTCCCCATCCCCTCACCCTGCCCGCTCTTTGGAGGAGCAGAATGGAGGCAGGACTTGGAACTGAGTACGTAAGTGTGTAGGTGACAGCGCTGTCTGGTGAAAAGAGACGTCACAAGCCTGCCACGGGGTGGTTTAAACTGAAACCAACCGATATCCTGCTATTGCGCACACATTGGGTAATGACGATGAGAGATAAGCGCTTGTCGAAGCCGCTATGAAACCAGCCGGTATCTCTCACAAACAAGCTCTGATGATGGGGCGTTGCCTCTTCAACTACGCTCCGTTTACTTGTTTTACACTTCACTGTGAAGAGTGAAACATTCGAAAAAAAGCTTATGAAGTGTTCTAAAAATAATGTTTGTATGGTTTTGCTGAGTTTGCTATCAGTTTGCCTCGATGCTCCACCCAGAAGTCACTTCTTGATACCCTTGAAATGTTGCGCATTTCACATTAAAGCAGTTTAAGTAGAGGTAGCCGAGGATGGGAAGAGTAAGGATAAAAGATTCGAGATTTCCTGAGCATTGATCTTTGTCTTTGAGAT
>MU909213.1:0-15233 GCA_036418205.1 Ostertagia ostertagi | reverse complement strand
AGTTCACTGCATCCCGAAGGGCAATGGAGAAAGTCATCCACGACTTCTACTCGGATCTCTTCGATAGCCATGTCCATCTGCCTACTTATCAACCGCAAGAGGATGGATACGTGTCCCCTTCAGTTCTCTCTTCCGAAGTCCGACACGCCATCAAGTCGGTGAAGAATCGTACAGCACCGGTCTCGACAGGGTCAAACCGGAACATCTGAAGAATGCGCCGCCAGTTATCATCAAAACTCTGGCTCGACTCTTCACGCGCTACCTGTCGGAATGCAAGGTACCCACTCCGTGGAAAACCAGCAGGACCGTGTTGCTGTACAAGAAGGGAGACCTGGACGACATTGGCAACTATCGCCCAATCTGCCTGCTGTCTGTAATCTACAAGCTATTCACTCGAGTCATCCTTAACAGGATCGGCAGAATACTAGATGAAGGACAGCCATGCGAGCAAGCAGGGTTCCGAAGAGGGTTCAGCACGATCGACCATATCCACACGGTTACAAGACTCATTGAAGTTTCACGAGAGTACAAGATGCCGCTTTGTCTCACGTTCATCGACTTGAAGAAGGCCTTCGACTCTGTGGAGACAGAAGCGGTCATCGAAGCCTTGGGCAACCAGGGCGTCCCTACTCAGTACATCAAGATTCTTCGTGAGCTCTACAGCAACTTTACGACCAGAATCTCACCATTCTACAAGGAGGTCATCATCGACGTCAAGAGAGGGGTTCGACAGGGCGACACCATCTCGCCCAAACTCTTCAGCGCCGCTCTCGAGAACGTCATGCGTCAACTGGAATGGGAAGACATGGGAGTGAAGGTCGACGGCCGGCAACTACACCACCTTCGTTTTGCTGACGACATCGTTCTTATAACGCCGAACATCGAGCAAGCGGAGCGAATGCTGGCTGATTTCGACTGCGCCTGTGGTAAGGTTGGTCTACAGCTGAACCTAACGAAGACGATGTTTATGAGAAACGGATTGGTTCCTGATGCCCCATTCACGCTCAACGGAACGAACATCACCGAATGCTCCAGCTACGTGTATAGGCGATCTAGCTCCAGAGCTGAGCAGGAGGAAACGAGCGGCTTGGGGAGCGTACAAGAACATCGAGGGAGTAGTGAAGAAGACGAAGAACATCCGGCTCCGTGCCCACCTCTTCGATTCCGCTGTCCTTCCTGCCCTAACCTACGCCTCAGAGACTTGGACTCTGCGCAGGCAGGACGAGCATGCGGTCAGCGTTATCCAACGCGCTGTCGAGAGGACGATGCTAGGAGTAACCCTATACACGCAAGTGCAGAGGGGAATCCGGAGTTCGGAACTACGCCAACGATCGAAGATCAGGACGCTGCCGTTTTCGCCAAGGAATCGAAGATAAGGTGGGCCGGACACGTCATGCGATTTTGCGATGACCGTTGGACCAGAGCGGTTACCGACTGGATCCCTCGGGACGTCAAACGAACACCTGGACGACCGCCGGCCCGATGGTCAGACTTCTTCACGAAAGCTCTGAACGAAAGGAATGATGGACTTCGTGTCCCTCGAGCAAGGAGGATCCACTGGGACCACCCTAGCACGCGACAGGGACGAATGGAGACGTTGCTGGCGCCCGCTCGAGCAAATCGACGATCAACGGGACGACAGGTGATACAGGGTGACGCCCTTGACACTCGCTTCTCCAATGCAGAGCAACGGGCGATGAAACGGCAGCTCGATGCGGCGAGATCATATGATTATATTTCTCTGTAGACTGTTGGCTTTTCTTTTAAGTGTGCGATGTTGGCGCAGTAGAATAATCTAATGGATAAGATGTTTCGAAACTGACAGATTCGCGGTAGCACCTGCAACATTTGCCTGCGCTGCGCGCAACTGTTGTGTTTTCGTTGGAAGTTCAAAGTGTTACACCCAAACAGGAGGAGAACGGAACCTACTCCGAGCGATAGTTACATCTCAGGCTCGATTTGGCCCATGAGCTGCGTCTAACCAGTGATGCCTCTCTATTTGCCTGGAATAAGCTGTACTCTTCTCACCCCCAGTAACACATTTTCCACTCTCGCAGCGATTTCTGGACATCAGGTTGCCAGATTTCTCGCAGCGATTTCTGGACATCAGTGTTGCCAGATGTTCAATACCGTCAGAGCAGCCTCAGTTAGCTTTCAGAGGCGTCGATCCTGCCTGCGCCAAGTTTTGAGTGCTCGGAGTGCGCGAACCGTGGCATCTCGAAACTATTGCTCTCCTTCTGCAAATTGACTCCAGTTAGCAACCTTATTTCATGATTAGCTAACTCTCAATGACATATACTCTCTACCAATATCAGAAGCCAATGTCATATTTTCACTCAATGCCCTTTTGTTCACCGCGTTTAGCTCAAGGCTTCAAATGTTTTCAACAGATTCCTCTGAACCTGACAAGTTTAATAACCCGACATCAGTCTAGTTTTGACTAGTGCATACTATATGTACGCCATATTTGCGCAAATATAGAAAAAAATATGCCTGTGTGATATATGTATGTATGCTACTCACTGTCGCCTTTTGGAATATGAATTTTCAGAACAAAATGACCAATGATGATTACCAGAGCCACGAATAGTGAAAAGACTGTGAAGCTAATGAAGAAGTAAGTGCTTTCGTAATCTGAAAACTTATAGATGATGTCAACTGTTAATAATTCAAGGAACTTAGCTAAGTGTTTTCCATAAACAGCCTAGCTCCGCAAACTGAATAATGCACTATACGATAGGTTTCAGTGGAGCAGGGCCTCGTATGGTAAACAAAATCTCACAGTTGCTGGGGCCCTGCCCTTCCTTTCCTTTTTGGGTCTGACAAGAGAGGTCTTTCAGGGCAAGGTGAGCTTTTTCAAAACGGTTTCTGTGCATATAGGGACGCATGTAGGGAACGCAAAACCATGTTTCATTTTCGCTGAACGGTTATAGCAGTACCAAAAAAGGAAGCATAAGGTACTGTTAAGGGTTTGGTCCCCGTAGCGACTAAATTTTGCATTTGGGTTGGCGCCTACGGTTTGGTGCCAAATCGCGCTAAATATCAAAATCAGATGTCAAATTCATCGTCAGGACCATTTTGAAGCCAACAAGTGGCCGCCAACCTTGATTGCAAAATTTAGTCGCCGCGGGGGATTGAACCATCAAGAGTATTATTCACCACTTTTTGGTACTAAAACCGTTCAGCGAAAACGAAACATGGTTTTGTGGTCCATACATGCGTCCCTACAACATGTACTAAACCGTTTCCAAAAAGCGCACTTGCCCTGGAAGAGGTGATACGGTATCGAGGAAATCCTCGACAGGGGGGTCGTACCTGTCGGGCTGGGTCATGGGGGGTCGTACTCTTGGGTCAGTAAGTAACAGCAGTGGTATCGTGGTGCAGATAGGTAAGAGGGTATAGCGCAGCAGAAAATGAAAATATCTGAAAAAAATGATATTAAATTTTCTTTGCAGGTTCAGTCGCTCCATTCCTCCACCTTCATGAGAAGGGCGTATTTGAAGGCAGTACAAAGAATGAAAGTGCATCCCCGCAAAGAAGACTGCCACATGTGCGCACGCGCTGCAAAGGCACCTCCTCTGCCTATCGCTCGCTCCTTCTCCCTTAATACCTCGCTGAGAATGACACTGTTGTTAGGGACCCTGTCGCAAAAACGACAACCGTGAAGGAAAAGCCTGGGCAAATGAAGTTGTTCTTCAGGTTGTAGGAGTTACGAAATGCGTTTACTACAATGCAGCTTCTGTCAAGCTGGTCATGATCTATTATCCTACTATATATAACCAGTTTTGCTCCGCCCGCTATCGCGCGCATCACACGGCAGGCTTTAGCGAAACAGGAAGACCCATGGAATATCAGCATGAGGCCCTCCATTAACCACCTCACTATTGAATGTGTTAGACTTTTCCCAGTTTCGCTGAAGTCCATCGAGAATACGCGTGATAACGTCTGGAGCTGAACTGGCATAATTATCTCACAACTGTAAACATCCAGCATTCTTCTTGAATTCAGATAATTTAGCGGTGAATAGGATTGCTGTCAGTCTCAAAATGAAAACGAAATATGCCTATTTACATAAGTGAAGAGCTAAGGCTTATCATTTATTTACATTCACCATTATTTAGAACCCCGAAAGGATTAGCGGTTTAATGAGTTTGGGCTTTCTTGATAGGAACGAAAGTTATCATTTGCTGAAGACTTGATTGAATTCATGCAATAGACTGCTATTAAGTAGGCTGGTCATACAATGATACAGTGTGCACGTACCACTACAAATACAATTTGTAAGTAGGGACGCTCTAGTGTCAGCGCAAGCCACGTAACGGAATCGACGACTTTTGCGTTCTGACGCCCTTATCAGCCCTTATCAGTTGTAACCACTTTCCATCACCTACCAACAATGTCCCCGTCCCACCCCACATGACACCTGCGAGTATGGACGCTCTAGTGTCAACGCAAGCTGCGTAACGGAATCGACGACTTTTGCGTTCTGACGCCCCTTATCAGCCCTTATCAGTTGTAACCACTTTCCATCACCTACCAACAATGTCCCCGTCCCACCCCACATGACACCTGCGAGTATGGACGCTGTAGTGTCAACGCAAGCTGCGTAACGGAATCGACGACTTTTGCGTTCTGACGCCCCTTATCAGCCCTTATCAGTTGTAACCACTTTCCATCACCTACCAACAATGTCCCCGTCCCACCCCACATGACACCTGCGAGTATGGACGCTGTAGTGTCAACGCAAGCTGCGTAACGGAATCGACGACTTTTGCGTTCTGACGCCCCTTATCAGCCCTTATCAGTTGTAACCACTTTCATCACCTACCAACAATGTCCCCGTCCCACCCCATATAACACTTGTAAGTATGGACGCTCTAGTGTCAACGCAAGCTGGGTAACGGAATCGACGACTTTTGCGTTCTGACGCCCCTTATCAGCCCTTATCAGTTGCTATCGCTTCCATTCATGTACCACCATTGTCCCGGGACCACCCCTACATAACACTTGTAAGTATAGACGCTCTAGTACCAATATGAACGACAAAACGAAATTGGCGATGCTCGCTTTCTAGCCCCTCTTATCAGCTATTATCAGTCGTTATCAGTTCCTATCACGTACCACTTGTGTCCCCATCCCACCCCCTATAACATATGTAAGAACCATGGCGCTATCGTTGCTGTGACCCGAGCTACGAATTTCGTGACAACACACACACAGACCTACACACACACACATACTTAGCGAATTATATATAGTAGGGATTATACGAAGTGTGTGTGTTTGTCACGAAATTCGTAGCTCGGGTCACAGCAACGATAGCGCCATGGTTCTTACATATGTTATAGGGGGTGGGATGGGGACTCAAGTGGTACGTGATAGGAACTGATAACGACTGATAATAGCTGATAAGAGGGGCTAGAAAGCGAGCATCGCCAATTTCGTTTTGTCGTTCATATTGGTACTAGAGCGTCTATACTTACAAGTGTTATGTGGGGTGGTCCCGGGACATTGGTGGTACATGAATGGAAGCGATAGCAACTGATAAGGGCTGATAAGGGCGTCAGAACGCAAAAGTCGTCGATTCCGTTACCCAGCTCGCGTTGACACCAGAGCAACCATACTTACAAGTGTTATGTGGGTGGGACGGGGACATTGTTGGTGGGTGATAGAAAGTGGTTACAACTGATAAAGGCTGATAAGGCGCGTCAGAACGCAAAAGTCGTCGATTCCGTTACGTGGCTTGCGCTGACACTAGAGCGTCCCTACTTACAAATTCTATTTGTAGTGGTACGTGCACACTGTATCATTGTATGACCAGCCTACTTAATAGCAGTCTATTGCATGAATTCAATCAAGTCTTCAGCAAATGATAACTTTCGTTCCTATCAAGAAAGCCCAAACTCATTAAACCGCTAATCCTTTCGGGGTTCTAAATAATGGTGAATGTAAATAAATGATAAGCCTTAGCTCCTCACTTATGTAAATAGGCATATTTCATTTTCATTTTGAGACTGACAGCAATCCTATTCACCGCTAAATTATCTGAATTCAAGAAGAATGCTGGATGTTTACAGTTGTGAGATAAATATGCCAGTTCAGCTCCAGACGTTATCACGCGTATTCTCGATGGACTTCAGCGAAACTGGGAAAGGTCTAACACATTCAATAGTGAGGTGGTTAATGGAGTACCTCATGCTGATATTCCATGGGTCCTCCAGTTTCGCTAAAGCCTGCCGTGTGATGCGCGCGATAGCGGGCGGAGCAAAACTGGTTTATCATAAAGATGACACCTTCGAATCGATTCTGCAACTTCGAGTGAGGTCGGATGCATGGCCTATACTCAGACAAAATTCGATGATGACGATTGCCCCTTTTCCTATTGCTTATGTTGGGAGGATGTTTTCTAGACCCATTTCAAGCGTTGCCAACAATTACACTTGCAATGGTGAAGAAGGGAGCGGATTTTCAGGCCGGATCCGTCCTCGATACATACTCGACGCAGATATCTTCTCAACTAGGAAATGTAGAAGAAAGCTAAGAAGACCATCAGAAAGCGCAAACCTTCCGCTTTCCAAAACTATCTTCCTTTTTCAGGATCTCACGATTAAGAGAGATATTGCTCTTGAAAGTGGCAAAAACTCGCGTGAAAATTTCAGCGTCCTCGACGTTTACTCGACGAAATTTGAGAGACCCTATCTTTCTGCATGGAAGGCTTTCAGAGCAATTTCAATACTTCTTGGAAACGCGAAATCCAGCTCTATCTAACCCTACCTCAAACTGCTTCAAAGGTTATGAAATGGAGGAATGCAACCTTTTCATCGAGGGTGTAGATTTCGACGGTTTTTTTTCGGGATTTCAGCAAATCTGACCCAGTGACAATCGCGCCGCAGCTGCCGTTGAATCGGCCGTTGATTGATACACTCGGCTTTCGATATACTCAAGCAGGAATTAAGATTAAATCGCAACCCCGTGCCTTCAGGATTTCTGTGCATTTCTGAACGAACCTGACTTTGAGGTCACACAAAGTTAATGCCTCTTTCCTCGAGTCGATATTTCAGTAAATACACAAAAGTGTGCAGCGATGGAAAGACAGTGCATAGATGACAAGATGAGGCGTCCATAACATTATTTTGCAGGATTTTTTGGTGCTAAGTGGGTTGGGTACGACCACGCGGCGGCGCGGCAGTCTGCTCACCTGGCGCTCTCTCGAGCGAGACAGTGTAAACTCGAACATTCCAGCTTTTCACGCATGTCAAGTGACTGCCCCACCCCCACCCCCTAGACTGCCTACACTCCCCCTGGCCCACGGATTTCCGAACATGCCAGGCGAGCAGACTGCCGCGCCGCCGCGCGGTCCCCCCAACCCACTTAGCACCATTTTTTTGATTGATTAATTGAATTAATTGCTCTGTTTTGGGGGGTCGTGCCAGGATCTCGATTTCGGGGGGGGGTCGTACTTCTGCGACCAAGTACTCGACACGATTTTCACCCTTCCTGGAAGACCTCCTTTGCGAGCGTTTTCCCTACTGAGATTATTGCCCAGATTCCATCCCACACACAACTGAATCCTGGAAAGACACCATTACGTAGTTATAAAAAGCTCGCGTCTAATCGTAAGCTCGCATCTAACCTAGTGTATGGCGTCCTCCTTCCACTTTATCAC
The DNA here is from genome assembly GCA_036418205.1 of Ostertagia ostertagi. Taxonomy (NCBI): domain Eukaryota; kingdom Metazoa; phylum Nematoda; class Chromadorea; order Rhabditida; family Trichostrongylidae; genus Ostertagia; species Ostertagia ostertagi. The sequence goes on along the minus strand of MU909213.1, from coordinate 7,567 downwards.
CTGATAACAATTCCCTCTTTAACACATTCACGCCGATGGCCGCCCATATGGGCTGCCAACAACATGCGCTCCTGGGACGATGGCAGCCCATATGGGCTGCCAACTGATAATCGCTTGCCAGGCGCTAGGAATGGACAGATAGGTGGGCAAACCTCGTAATCGAGTGTAAAATGCTTTTAAATTCCTTCACGGGGAAAGTGAATAAATGCTCTCTTTTCGTAACCACTATTTGTCGTTCTGATCGAAATCCTACTGTTATATGTATGTTTAGATAATCTTTACGCATTGGACATTGCAGAAATTATTTTGTGACATTCATGTTTTTGTTCATTTACAAAACAAAATCTGCGGTTATGTGGTGAGGCGGCGGCGCCCACAAAATCGCGTCCGTCCCACGCGACCGAAAAGTGGGAAAGGGGCGTCGTCGTGAATGTGTTAAACACTTATGTACAGGGTGGCGAAAAATTACGTGTGCAAAAAATACGTCTAAACTCTATTTCTTGTCCACAAAAATTTGAAAGTTATCAATATTATAATATTCTAAACCATGACGTTTTATAACTGCAAAAGAATTTTGGAGTAGCCGCCATGAGTTTTGACACAGGCTCCAGTTTATTTCTTCAGCGAGTCGATGGTGCGGCGGAGGTGATTAACGTGTAATTTATCCCGAATTTCAAACAGTTCTTTTCAAAATCACCAAAAGTTTTGCTTTCGATTCTTTAGCAGTTTTTCAGTATGAGCACGATTAGAGAAGAATAGTGGATCCGAATTTGGAGTATAAGCGTACCACAAATCCATCGCCACAAAACAGCCAATATTGTAGTGGTCTCGGAGGAGTAGAGCGTTGTATTGGTAGATGGGCTCGAGCTAACTCATGCAGGAAAAAAAACTGCTATGACTCTTCTCCAGAGAACAACAGCTTTCTTAAGGATCTCTTCTTGATTGAGTTTCCTTTTATCGATAAAAACAATGAAAGCCTGCTCGAAGCACTGATCCAGCCTCAAATTATAAAACCTTCAGGGAATAGGATCCTTGCGAGCCCTTTTCATCTACGGATGTTAATAAGAGCCGGTATAATAGGATAAAAGTGATTCCGAGAGTTGTTAGATACCTAAACGGTGAGCATTATTTGTGAAGCCACAGGGCGTCCTAGGATCGCAGCAGTTCGAGAAAATGCCTCATCTTCTTATATTTTACCTTCCTCTTGCTTTGCCTGAACGGTGGGAAACTGCATTCAATATACCATAACTTCCATTTCGCGCTTTCATTTTGCTGTCATGTGCACAGATTCTCTGACGGCTTCGTTTTCTTCGGAACTCTTATTCAAGCTCAGGTGATCTTTTTGATCATTCCCTTCATAGTATCCTCCTCGCGTATCGGTTGTCGGTAAGCACGTTATCATCCTTTCATGGGTTCAGTTCAAAGATGGTCTTCCTCTAACCAATACTTTTTAGCTTTCTGAACGGCTTGTCGAAAAACTGTGAGCCTCGAAGAATTCGCTTGACTTTCGATCCAGCTATTTGCTTGCCGCGCAGTCGCGTCTCAGCTTGAGCTAGCCTTCGTCAAAACTTGAAAAGGAATTTCTTCTTGTGCAAATCAATACTTAGGAGTAGCAAAACAGTTCGAAAAGAAAGACACACATAACTTTCTCATTCAATGTTCGAAACGAGGTGAAACAAGTCGCGCGCACGAAATTTCTCGACACCGTGAATATTCTCGTTACACCTTCATATCATTTAGTGGAGCTAACAGCTGATAGCTGATGGTACGTGCGTCAATTTTCGTGCCAGAAAGTACACACCCGCATACACCCGCACACAAACAGAGGTACTGATAGGAGCGCACACTGTAAGGAGATCAAGCAAAAGTCGGAGGACCAGCGCCGGTCTCCTCGTCTATGGTACGAAAGACCTGCTGCATCGCCCTTCATGGAGATACTTGTGCTTGTATTCTCTGCTCTTGCTAGGAGTGAGGCCTACAACGCTTCTGCTCGAATACAGTACAAGACGCGGAACCGCCGAAACGTCACAGAAGTTTAGATGGATTTACAAGTTGGAAAAAGGGCGAGGAAGAAGTCAAATCCCATTATGTCAGGAATATATGCATCTGTTGAACAGCCGTTCAGATGATTATATTGCAGCGGATAGCTACAGTGACAACGTAGTCAAGCACATAGGGTCGGAGTCGAACTGAATCACAAATTTGCTGGTTATCTGCTTTAAATTGTAAAATTACAAACATGCTGTCTTCATGCGCTTATGCAATTATGTGCGCTTTCTGGTCATAGAACTCCCGGAAACGCCACGGCGGCGTCACGCAGAGTGTACTGTTGATCGTGGGCCCAGACTTTGCTCAGTGATTTCCGATGTATTATGATTTCCATTGATAGTGTATTCTAAATTGCAAACTTCGCTTTCCAAGTCAAAGGTACTGCCTGATTACATGGGTATCGCGCTAACAAAACCCAGAGCAGGTTGGAGACAAGGTGTAGCACCATTCTATAATCTTCTCAATCGCAAACCGTACGACAGTGCACACAGAATTTTAAATTAGAAATTGCAGGCTGTAATCATTCCAACGGTAATCATTGCATTTTACCATTATAATTTGTTGTAAAATTGATTCGCGCATTGCTGCGATGCAAACTGACTATTTGTGAAGATGCATGGTATTTTACTCCCTTTTTAAGGCACAATTAATTTGTGATCGTATATGGAGCAGCCTCTACGGGAATAAAGGAAATTATGACGTAAATTGGTGTCCTTCTGTGAAATTGAATAGGGACTTGAACTGTGTCGGTGGGAATTATTGGGGAACCAAACCGTCAGGTGATTCTTCAACCGTGATCATTCTTCGCGGTAGGTTCCATCTACGCTGGCAACTTTGATTAGCTTCCGTAGTTCGCTTTCCTCTACGTTGAATAGGTAGCTATCACCCATAGACGATATAGCTGAAAAATTGGTATTCACTTTTTCTCCGTGCAGTCATCTTTGGATAAATCATGCTTGTGAAGAAGGAGCCAAACACTCGAGTGGTAATGAAAGCCTTTGATCATTTTCTCGCGACCATCTTTTTCATTTTTGCTTGGAAGATCTTATTCTTACACGGTTCCAGTGATAAATACAGTCGATATCCGAAAGTTGGGGTAGGCGTGTCACCGGAAGTGACGTGCACTTGATAGAAGTTGCGTGGATAAGCTGTTGCCAGCATGCTTTGCTGATATCCAGCGATGTATGTTGGAAGCAGCTTATCCACATAGTTTCTATCAAGTGCACGTCACTTCCGGTGACACACCTACCCCAACTTTCGGATATCGAGTATTACTTCATCAAGCCCTGTATTTTATAATGCTTCAGGGATATGGAATGCACTCCAGAACCCATTGCAATATCCTATTTAACCTGCCTCACTTCACGATCAATCGATAAATGAAAACAAACTAGTCCTCTAAAGGTGAAGATCATCTCTACTTCATCAGTAGCAGTGAGAATGTTCTAGAAACCTTGTACCGCGAGTGGTTCCCTTCGGCCACTCCAAGCAGTGAGGCAAGGCTCTCAAGAAACACAATGCAGATTCTGAGAAAGAGGGGTCACAGTATTCCGCACAGATAAAGTGAGGGCTCCTAGGAATACGAACTTTGTCCATGCATCCACGGCCACCACCGGCGTGAGCCCTCTATCGAAGGATTTAGGCATTTGCTCATGCGAGGTCTGATCTGAGGAGGAGATCTAAAACGCAATCCCTCACTTTTGCAGGCGGATTTCAGGTCTCCTCAGGTTGGAATACCTGAAATCAGTACACCTCTAACTTGCTTGTGGCAAATCGAAACCTAAGCCTAAGCCACGATCTTCAACGATCGTCTACCTGGTGGCCTGACTTAGAAGCGGAAGTGAACGTCTTCCTAAGAAGGGGGGGGGAGTGTGAGGCGTCGCGAGCACATGGGTCAAGCCGTCTCTCTTCTTTCAGCGGATACCGGTCCCTCTTCACCACTGGTCTACTTTCAAATCTCTGCTACAACGCTTGTGATCCCGTCAGAAGCAATTGGATCCATTATACAGGGTGTCCCAAAATTACTTGCGCCAATATTCAAAAAATCCTTAGACAAGAAATATCGATCATATACATTTCGCGCGCTGCTAGTTTGTTGCAGAGGTAGGTTTTCTTGCAAACTGGATTGTAATTGGATTGAAACTGCCACTATCTTTAAGATGCAAGAGCTCATCCAATGCGACTGCGATTATTCGCATGCACCAGGAAGGGGCTACTTCGAAGCATATCGCTAGATCTCTTGCGGTTTCTCTCAGGACTGTACAAATGGCCATTGAACGATACCAGGAAACAGGATCACTCATGGAAAAGCCAGGACGGGGACGAAAGGTCAGCGTTTCCACGCCTAGAGTAGTTAAAGTGGTTCGTTCTCGAGTTCGTCGCAATCCACGACGCTCCATCAGAAAGATGGCAAAGGAGCTGAGTGTATCTGAATCATCGATGGGGCGCATCGTCAAAAAGAAACTGCATTGCCGCTCCTATCATATGCAGAAGCACCATTTCGTTTCGGAAAGCAACAAGGCAACTGAGAGTCCAAAAGGCTCGAAGGTTGCTAGCGCGCTTTACTAGTGACACGCACCTCTCGGGTAGTTTTTTCTGACGAAAAAATATTCGCGGTGGAGCCAGTATTGAATCGCCAAAACGACCGCATCCTGGCCAAGGATATCGAAAGCGCCATATAACAAGGAAAGTTGTTGGAAGGACGGCGAACCCGGCCTCAGTAATGGTTTGGGGAGGAATCACGGGTTAGTGGTAAGACGCCCTTGGTTTTCGTCGACTCTGGCGTGAAGATCAACAAAGGATGTGTACCTGACGAGCATACTTTGTGTGTTGAAGCTCTGGTCTGATTCCCACTTCGGAAACAGGCCATGGAGCTTCCAGCAGGAGAGTGCCCTAGGCCACAGGGCTAGACTCGTTCAAGACTGGTGTCTACGTGAGCTGCCCGACTTCGTCGCTGCCAAGGACTGGCCTTCATGCTCGCCAGATCTTAACCTCACTTGACTACTCCGTGTGGTCCGTAATAGAGAGCAAGGCATGTCGAGTTCGCCATCCAAATGTCGTCAGCTGAAAGCAGCATTAAGGAAAGCCTGGGATGAATTGGATGAGGACTACCTGCGTGCCACCTGCGCAGAGTTCAAGAAGAGACTTCGGGCCTGTATTCAAGCAGATGGGGGACATTTTGAAATTTGATTGTTGCTTGTTGTTGTCTATGATCTCAGTGTGTTTATGTTTGGTTTCAAGTTATCATTCTCTGTTCAGAAGTTTGAATGGCATTGCAATAAACAGGCGCAAGTAATTTTGGGACACCCTGTATGTACCGTGGAACACGCATGTTTATTTTTCATAATTTTTTCCTTGAAGCAAGACAAAAAACAGCGTGCATTTTCGAATGCCGATCAACGGAACGGCTCAGGCCTGAGGACACAGTGAAGTGACACATCGGACTGCCAGGAAGGGAGGTTCAAGTGGAGGTCTGGAGACAAACTGGTTCAAGCGACCAGTGAAGGAACTGTAAGAGGAGAGAACCAGACATGTTTTCACGCTATCAAGCCCTTTAGTCCGAATACTAACAGAATTATCCACCCACAGTTTTCAATCTTTGTCTAATTCACGCTATCGGTATCAGAGTGAACGTCGTATGTTTTATGATGTGACGGTCAGGGAAATCAAAATGTTGATTTGTTTACTTTCAACCCCTTTTTATCTTCCACAGAATACGTACGGTCATCGGCCTGTTCTTGTAAGTCCTTCAACATTTCATGTTTGTTTTGAAATGCTCAGGCTTCCAAATGATCGAACGGTTTGAGGACGATCGAAGAAGCGAAACGATGAGGAGAGAGAGAGAGTATAGGTGCTGCCAACGCGTCGCAACTTGTGGGGAGAGAAAGAACTTCAACCCCACGCTGCGTATTCTCGTCTTGTTCTCAAAAATTCTGTTCTACTCATGTTGTTCGTCGCCTTACGTATATTTACTGTCGTGGTCACATATGAAGTTTATTGAGTCAAGGAAGTAATTTGATTGAGCTAGCTCGAACTGTCGTTTGGTCGCAAGGAAAGAGTCGGACTTAAAGGAATCTTGCGCGGAAAATTCTTGCACTCTTTCCTAACATGAATATGTCAGTTGTGATCACTGGAAATAGCACACAAAGTTTCACGCATGAAGATTCGGTTTCTGAAGAGAAACAAACGTACAAAAACTACACGTTATGGACCATCGAAGGACCAGGAGGCAGAGCCAGGCGAGGCATGGAAAGAAGACGGCGTTTGGCCGGCTACGTACCAGGCGACGCAATGAGAGAATCGGGTTAAAGCGCGCGATTTCGGAGAGTGGAGACAAATCGATCGATGGAATAGGATGGAGTAGAAGTGTAAGATGTGAATGCAACGAAGCAGAAGGCCAGAAAGTGAATGCACTCCAAGAACCAAGTTTGAGCATCCCCGTCGCCAGCATTCGTGAAAGACGTCCGTGGGCAATTCGAACGCGTAGCAGCCTTTTCGAGTTTTCGAATTTCTAATCAAAACGAAAGCAATACTTCAGTTCTTTTCACTATTATCGTGGATAATGAGTCTCAAGCCAGTGATTTATGGCTGAAATAGAATCATGATTTTTCCGCGCAAGATTCCTTTAAAAGAGCGGTTGATCCTTTCGATGGCTAATCGGGCCTATATCTCGACAAGATCCTTGCCCTTGAAAGCCTGAACTCTGGAACATGCTCACGAAGCTCTGTCTTGCGTTCCAAAGGTTTATTCTACGAGGAGCCGGAGACCTGTTATCATTTCCTGCACATAGATTAGCTGTAGAGTAAGTGCTACATAAACGGAAGAATGGATGAAGTTTCCGAATAGAGAATAGAAAAAATCGAAAACTCGAATGCTTCATTTCAAGTCAAACCTGGATCTCCAATTAGTTTCTGAATCTTGATGAGTCCTAATGTGTGCAGATTAATATTTTCTTGAAGCTTGATTGCAGGTCCTGTAAGGAGTGAGTACATTTTAAACAATTTATACCATCTATGTGCACAATTGAAATCGTTCACCTTTTTTGTTATAAATACAGCGAATGTTGTTTAGAAATTCGAAATTCCCACTATATTCAGTTCTTCTTATTATTAACCCTCCTTGGATTATTCTCAGGCCTTTGAGAACGCTAATTTTTCGTGGCAATTCTGAAATGGAGAATGTAATTAGGAGCTCTGACGACGATGGTCGCTTGGGACGAGCCGCGGTTTTTCAGAATGTGATTTTTTTCATGCTGTACTGACACAAAACGGCCCTCCTTGTGTGATTGCTTCACCACTGAGGACTGTTGTTGCGGAATGGGCGTTTGATGGTTAGCAGGAGGCGTGTCAGTGGACGGTCGCAGCGCGTATTGTTCGAGGACAGACCTACTATAGTACATTCTAATAGGTGTTTGGGAAGAAATGTGGATTTTTGACCTCTGCTTTCAAAGAGGCATATTCCCACTCGAAATCAACATTTTTAGTCGTAGCACAAGTATTGGAATACTGATCCTTCTTTA
>MU909171.1:0-15097 GCA_036418205.1 Ostertagia ostertagi | reverse complement strand
TCTTTTTCGCTTTCTCTTGCTTTCTTTTCCACGGTCAGCTTATTTTGCAGCTCTATTGACCACTTTACACTACCTTATCCGGAGCTTGTGTTTAGGCCTTTCCCCGAAAAAAAATGCATAGTACTCAAGTGGAGAGCATGTGCACAAATAGCATGCGTATTGCAGCATTGGGTGTCCCCCAAGAGGCCCTCGCGCGGCGAAGAAGAGACGCAGATGCGGCAAAGGACGAGTCGCAGCGCGTGCTGTGCGATATGAGACGTAGTATGGTACACTCTATTTAACCTGACGCCTAACCGCTACAGTATGCGCTGCGACTCGTCCTTTGCCGCGTCTGCGTCTCTTCCTTCGCCGCGCAACCAGAGTCAACCCTGCGTTGCGCAGTTCGCAACGGCACGTTGAGAGATCCTCAACGCACGCTGTATGGGCGGAGACACAGACGGCTCGAGCATGCGAGTGTGAATGTTCGCGCGAGAGAACGTGTCTAATCGGGCGAAACTGCGCAACGCACGGTTGAATCTGCTTGCAACGCTCTTTAAAGGCAACTAGGCTGAACAATTCCAGGTGAACACTGCTGAGGGTATGCCAGCAGTTCGCATTTCAAATGGCGCGGATCAAAACAACTTCGAATTTCCAGCCGTGAAATAGTTATACAGGCAGTATTTGGCGAGATTTTGTGAGAGCGCACATAGAAAAGGTCCCACACAAAGAAAAAACAGTGATCAAAAGTCCAACTTTCTACTAAACGAAATGCTAAATGTTATGAGCAGTACCACGAGCGCAAACATTGAGACGTACGGTACTAACGGAACAGGAGCCGCTCGGTGGGAAAAGAAAAACGTGCGAAAATTTTTTATGAATTGATAACAAAACATCAACAAGACAGCTTAACAATAACTTTAACAGCTCTCAAACTATAACCACAAGCATAACCCTAAACACTGCAGTAATATCGCATTCTCACGTTGCACAATTCCACAATAGCGACAATAAAAGGAGAGCACATGGTTCACGATTCATAAACAAACGAACAAAAATCTATAACCCAAAGTAGTCGTCGTGTTCTTCTAGGTTTTTATGCTAATCTCACAAGAACTACAACACACGCTACCACTCGATGATAAGAGATTGCGAGAGTACATTCCGAGCTTCAGGTTGCTAAGTGACGACAGCTAGGCACGGCAAGAGCCGTGATTCTCTTCTCTTCACCACTAATGCTTGCAGATGAAGCATGTGCCCATATCATGAGAGGATCACTTCACATTACCCACTTTTCACAAGAACCGTGCGCCCATCATTTTCCAAAATTGGCACTACAGATAAAGAAAGAAAAGATGAGGCACAGCAAAAAGGAAAACCCACTATCCAGTGAAATTTGAATCGGTTTTGAATCTTAGCATCGTCTCCTGCAAGAATTAACGCGCTCTGCCGTGCTCATGGAATAGTATTCCTTAAAATAAAAGCGAAGATAGTGATGCTACTTTTTTCTTCCATAAGCCATGCGGGCAGGAAGGAACACAAAGGAACAAAATAGATCGAAGAAGGATACTCCGAAAGCGATACTGACGTTATTTCTTCAAAATCGTAGTCCACCCATCCTCATCAGTGACAGTACGAGGGAGACGTTCCTTTCTAGGAGCTTCACTGCCTTCTAAAATTTTTTAAATTAGAAAAAAATTACCTAGAACCTACAGGTTCCCATTCAACAAGTAGCTGATCATCTAATATCGGACACACGATTGAACATACATCGACGAATTTGGATAGCCTAAGATACGGCCAACCTATGAACACAGTTGTAACGCTAATGATTGCGTTCAGGATTTGCCGTCGCATTAAGGCTAATATCGTAAGATCTACGAGTCTCTCCTGCAAGGATCTGGACACCCCCCCCCATCATCAACTTTCGGGGTTGCTGGTCCACCATATCCGCTACGATTCCCCTTTATCACCCCACTACCACGATGGCACGATCACGGTGCGTCCTCAACAGCATACTTGGGTACACGCTATGTTGCTGTTTGAATGTGGGCCAGTAAACAAAACCGGAGAGGTGAACGTTGCATTCGAAAAAAGCGGTAAAAGACACAGCATCCGCACAACGTGCCTAAAGAGAACATCTCAGTCAAGTTGTCTTGTGCAGAGGAAAGCATCGATCCTGCTCGCAAATGCAACGGGAAAGGTGCTGCAACTATGTAGATGTTTTAAAAGACTAGCGTCTCCGAGAATTTACTTGTCTTGATTGGACACTGGAAGCTTGCCCTAGGCTACTGTCAGAGTCCGCGATCCGTTGCAGGTTTCGCGCGAATCGCAAAAAGCCCAAGTGCCTTATTTGAACGTTTAAAACACTGACGAAACAAGTAGAACATGAACAGTCGCCATTCAGCCATCACCATCAAGCAGGAATAGTGGCGAGATTGGAGAGCGTCTTGCAGTATGATAGGTCACTTGTGATTTCTGCGATCCGTCGCGAGAACAGCGCGATACCTGCGAAACCTGCAACGGGTCGCGGACTCTGACACCCCAGCTTCAGCTGTGACAGGTGCACTTACACGTCTAGCGCCTTTAACCAACTTGTTTAGACCTGCACTAACTGACCTAACTAGAGATACTTTTCGCTCACTTTCCTGTCCATGTAGTCTCATGGACAACGCTGAAGCACTGTTGAGATGCTTTCAGTGGCTATAGAACTAATAGAAAGCAATCGCGCTAAACTATAGCCGCAACAAACCAAGACATTCATAGCATCTTTCATCCGCCTAAACAACAGCACTTCTTCACTCGAACGCCAGACGACCTCGACCGTAAGATTCAGTTTCTAGAGATCGAGAGCCACTCTCTCATAGATGCCGTTCGCGACATAGAGCTTCTCCTTCTCCTTCTTCTCCCTAGCGTTGGTCCCGCGCTGTCGCAGGGGTCCGCTGTCTTTGTCAGCCGTCGCCATGTGTTCTATCCAGGGCATCTTGTTCTCCAGCCGCAGGCCCACCTCAGCATTCCCATCTAAGCGGAATGATGTTGTCTTTCGTGACTCTATGCTCAGGGACCAGGAAACGCTACCCTACAACGTCGCAGGCCTTACCACTATCCGGTACACCTTCCCTTTAAGCGTTCTGGAGCACCTTTCGCTCGCAGAGGCTTCCAGTGGACTCCCTCCATCTCATCCATGCCGCCTTGATCCTTGCATTGACTGCCTGGTCCACACGTTGGCGGCCAGATCGCTCCCGAGGTATCGGAACTCCTCTACTCTTCGATGCTTTCCAAGTGCTTGTTCACGATTGACTTGAAATTCGAAAATCCCAGAATACGCTACTTGTGTCCGTTTATCACAGTGTTCGGTGCTACATGAAGAACGACCTGCACAGTCCGAGTCAAGTTTGGGATGAGTGAGCCATGGGACAGCAAGTACAAAACATTTGTCAGCTAGACGAAGCTCCGCCCACAATGGGCAAAGGCCGACCGCAAAGACCGGAAGAAATCGCTAACGATGTACACTCAATTGCTAAGACGAATAAGGAGGACCAGTCCGTGGTGGGTGCGGCCTCTCCTAAAGGGGCGGTGCCTGACGAAGAAAGAACTCATATCTATATGATAGACCTTTAGAGCAGAAAAAAATCGTTCAGAGGTGTCATTTCTAAATCTGCAGCACGTCTGAATGGGGTGGGATCCCACAGTGAGCGGAACTTGTCCTTGGTTGGGCAGTATCACGAATCCAAATCATTCGGTTAAGAAAACTCTCACCAGGAAAGTCTTTCAGGATAACGGAGCGCTTTTTTTTTGAAACGGTTTTTTGCTGTTTCAGAGACACGCGCAGGACATATAATGAGATCAATTTTTTTAAGCGGCTGGGAATGCTTAAAAACGTCTCGAAATCAAGGTTTGTGGTTCGATCCCCACTGAAGATAGGTTAGAGAAGTTTTTCTCTAACTTTTCCATAATATTCTTGGACTCATATATGTCTAAACTTGTTCAGTGAACAAAAAGCTCCCTTATTACAACTACTGGACGCTTCAAATGCTGTGAGGTTTATCAAAACGGAAAACTTTGACTTCTCAAGGAAAATTTTTTGCCCTTTTTCTGCGAAATCCCCGGCCGCGTCAATAATGATCATCGGCGTTGACGAGGCCCCGTCGTCCACGCCCCTATAACATGCAACAAACCGTTCTGCAAAAGCGCTCCTAACCTGAAAAACTATCCTAGTCAGAAAGCGGAAAAAAGGGATAGGTTAGAGGAGGAGAGGTCAAATGTTAATGGTGGACGCCAAATTGGGTGCAGTTTGCTCCCAATGTAACCAGGGTCAAGCATGCGTTGAGGAATCCTCGATACTCCACAAGGGGGAAGGTGGGCGCAGTCGTATTGGCCCGCTGGGAGGAAGAGATCGCGCCGGATTGATGCAGTAGGATCACCACCGTCGGAGGACAAACATCAAGGATCGAGTCGATGCCAGGCCAGAGGATTACCCATAACAATATTATTCCGCCCACATAAAATCTTTATGATTCAGAGGTGTCCGCGTAGCAATTCCTACCAGGAAGGTCTTTCAGGGCGTGACAAGCTTTTTGAAAACGGTCTTTTGCATGATATAGGGGCAGATGCGGGAACCACAGAACCATGTTCAATTTTTCCTGAACGGCCCCTCTGAATACCAGAAAAGGAGGTCCCTAGTTCGATTCCTCGTGGTAACAAATTTTTGCATTTCGAGTTGACGTGCCAAAATTCGCGCAAAATGGAGTTAGAACCAACCAGAACAATCAGAACTCCATTTTGCGCGAATTTTGGAACGTCAACTCGAAATGCAAAAATTTGTCACCAAGAGGAATCGAACTAGGGACCCCCTTTTCTGGTATTCAGAGGGCCGTTCAGGAAAAATTAAACATGGTTCTGTGGTCCCCGCATCTGCCCCTATATCATGCAAAAGACCGTTTTCAAAAAGCTTCGTCACGCCCTGAAAGACCTTCCTGGTTAGTCTCTGCAGTCTTTATCACCATCACATCTAAAGGATCCGAAATTCGCACGTTTTCTAGGGATATTTTATCTTTCAAGTAGTCCTCAAATCTGAAGGGATGTGAAGCACACGGCGCATCCCAGAGTGGGCCCAGTTGGTTGCGCGCGCTTCAGCTACGGCTCTCTGGAGAAAGAATCTCAATTCAGGAAAAATCAAGAGGATTCTGAAAGGGTTCATGTGAAATTACAGGGAGGAGTACACCATTCAACAAGAAACGCAGTCTTCAGCGTCAAATTCATAAGCATGTAATCTTTAAAGTTGAGATACGCTAAACAATTTTACACTTTTTGCAGAGAGAAAAGCACGAGGATTTCCGAATCTGCTCCTACTTCAGTATATAATCGCCCTGAAAGGAGCTAGTCTCGTTGAACATATCGACGTGATAAAACAATGCCCTCTAGTTCATGAAATTTTCCTTCGTTAATTTGATCTAAATTTGTTATTTCTTATAACTTTTGTAATTTCAGTACTGATTAGAAAAAGCTCTTCACAAAACTCCCAAATCTGCTTTCAGATTGAAAATTCGTCATATTTGAAGAAAGTTATAATCATTTGAATATTTGTTCAAATTTCAATAGTAAATAAGCTGCTCCACGGTCAACGCCAAAGTCCAGTCAACACCACAGCTGGCTAGGCAGCGCTTACAAGGCTTCCTCCAATCGAAACGGGGGACGTAAATTGAGAAGCATACTCTGTGTAGTACTAAAATTTGGTAAGTCTTGCGAAGGAAATAAATAAAGAAGAGATGTTGTCATAGTATGCCATTTTTAGTGACTAGTTTGTCGTTTTTGCTGGCTTTCTCGTTTGCTCGTTTGGTAGGACTCATCAATAATGATCATTCTTTGACTTTTTCACTTTTGTACTTCTTAAACGAGACAGTGGGGTAGCAGAGCTTTTTTTATGAATAGTTTTGGGGGAGAATTAAGCAACCTTTTCATAGTTCGGCTTGTGAAGAGGGTCGTTTCGTAGACTTCGCCTCTGAGAGGGGGGGGGGGGTCGTATTTCCAAATTTTCCCTCGACGTTCGCTTGACCCCCTGATTGTAACTCTGTTCTTGTAAACCCCTTGAATGCGGGGAAAAAGTGGATAAGGTCAGCGAAGAAAAGGAGGTCAACTGCTAGTTGTTTGTGGCAGGCCCCAAAGTGGCGAGCCGCTTCGAAACATCACATTCCGTTCAGAGACAGTCCAGATGCCAGGAAAAAAGTGGCTAGAGGTCATACAATAAGGAAAGGTTGAGTTACAATGGTAGGTGCGGCGAGCGCTGGAGTGGGTGGAGTTTTTGACGGAATTTTCAATTTGGTTACGAGACTTCTGAAACAGAAAAAAAGTAGACAGAGTTGGCAAAGGAAGGGAGGTCCCGTATCGGGTTAGGGCGCGCAGTGAGGCGGAGTTTGCCAGGAGCAGTATAAGAACGTCACCTATTTCGTACCACTGCAGTCCTGTTCACAGTACGCGATTGTGTCCCTAGCGCAACTGGTAAAATATTTCAGAATCCTGAAAAGAATCTACGCCTAAAATAGATGTATACTCTATAAACTACGTCGTTTACACTGTTCAGATATTTGCTGCAGAATATAGAAAAAAGATCACATATACATTATTTATCACATAGAAGTTACGCTATCATCTAAGGGTAAGAAAGAGACCTGAGATAACCATTTTACCTGGTTCACTTTCGGTATCTTCAGAAATATCGTCCATCTCCATATCCTCCTCCCCATCAACACAATCAGGACGGCTCTTCATGTTAGCCTATGAATAATTATAAATCAAGAATTCAAAGAGTATAAAATCTAGTTCAAAAGACTAAGAGAAGGGCGTGTGTTATATTTTGCTAATTATTCAGATGGTTAGAGCACGTCTGTGAAACAATTCATATGTTGCCGCAAATGCCCAACACTTTGCAGACTGTCACATCAGTTAGACATCTGGTTTTAATTTCGATAATTCCAACCTCCATTTCTCTTTGACAAATTAGGCCCTGACTCCCTTCCTGGTAGAGCACTAGCGGGGCAGACCGTCAAGCTGTGTCAGTTTCAAGATCTTACGATCCTTTCCAACATCTGATTGTGTCAATAGTGTCGCATCGTATAATCACTTTTCACATTCGATCTCCACCCCACACCCCAAAAATGGCGTAGAACGGGTGCTCGGGGGAAGGGGATGGGGGAGGTGCAGCTCCTTACCAAAATTTCTAACGCCACTCCTTCCATTTCAGCATACTTGTCGACCACCACGACCAAGATCAAAAATATGTATTAGCCTCAGTCCTGCTTCCTGGAGATTCCAACAGATATTAGGCCCCGCACCGAACCCACGCGGGCCACTTTTCGTGCCTTTTCGTTTTCATTTGTTGTCTATACATTTCCACTAGTGTTAGAATGACGGTATTTTTGTAGCGATTTTATTTGCTGAACTTTGTATTTTCTTTCATTATCAAGAAACAATCGCAGACAATTCTACACACTGGTTTTGAGCAACCTAAGAAACGGCGATGGACTAAGACAATTTCTTTTACTCCGGTGGAACCGTTCAACGTGTGCAGCATACCACAGGGTCAGATTAGAGTATTTGCATCTCACTTTGTAGTGATTCAAGGTGGCGAGGGTGTGATAGCCATTGTCTGCCGCATGTGCCGCCGCTAATCTTAAAACTACAACAGATTTGCACGCTCTGAAACAGGGTTTCCTGAAAAGCGTACTTAGAATGCTGTCTATTGTGGTACTTCGACACTTTTTTGAACAGGGTGAAAAGCGCCACCTCGATTTTTTCTACCCTCGATTTCGAACCAGACTGCTAACCGATCCTCTGAGCTCTGCTGAAAGAGGTTCCTTTCATCTCGCTGTCTTGAAGGCAAGAATCATGATCAAAGTGTCGCTGTAATCCCACTCATATTAGGGTAAAAAAGTCCTGAGCCGTTTGACACTTTTTTGTTCTTTGCTTTTTTATTCCACGTAGAATGGAATCTACCCAACAATATAATCACCATTGCTACCCACTACAGAGTCCCACCTAATGTGCAGTTCAGCGACTTCCTTCTCCCAGAACAGAGCAGACTGAGAGTCAAAGAAATCGCTGACCGCTCTTCCAACTTCTTTACCTTTGGTGAATTCTTTCTTCGCTAGGGATCCCTTAAGGGGATAGAGTAAGTGATAATCAGAGAAGGCAATGTAAGGGGAATAGGGTGGATGGGGAACCGCGTCCCAGATCAGCTCTTCCAATTCTGCACGGGTCTCTTTAGCTATGTGGGGCCTGGCGTCATCGTGGAGTAGGTGGACAGAAGTTCGTCTCGGTCGTTTTTCTTGAACAGCGTCCGCTAGTTTCTAGAGCTGACTGGCGTAAATGCTGCCGGTAGCGGTATGTCTTTACGGGAGCATATCATAGTACAGCATTCCTCACGAATCCCAGAGGTAGCAAAGGAGACAGCTTTTGGGGTGAAGGTCCGATTTTGCTTGTGTCGGCAGGCCCTCTCTTCGAGGGAGCCACACGGCACCGTGCTTGTTAGAATCGTATAGGACCCCACTCTCATCTCTCGTAATCACGCCTTCCAAAAACCCCTTTCGGTGCGGGCAAAGAAGGAGAAACTGACAAATGGGTACCCGCCTGAACCGCGTGCTATCGGTCAAGACATGAGGAATCCATTGAGTCACCACTTTCCTGTGGCGAGGTCGTGAAGGGGACCGAGGACTGTGGGATGGGTGCACCCGAGTCTTATCACAAGGCTGCGGGTGCTAACGTCCGGATCCTCTTCGACAGCGCCGAGAACGGTGGAGTCTTCTACCTTTTGTGGGGCTTCCCAACCTTGTCTTTTCTTTGAAAGCCGTGTCTCCTCCTTCGAAGCCTGCGAACCAGAGCTTGGCACTGATGATGGAAGTGGTGTCCCTTCCCAATGCGATGCTGATAATGTTGACGGTTCCCACTGCTCCTGTGCCGCAGCGCCATTCATTGAAGATGATCGCTCGAAAGTGCTCTTGTGGAATCGACATCATGATTAAAGTTAAAGAAGGCAACCCGGCAATATATACCTACTGCGGAGAAGTATGATCGACAGCGATAGTCTATCACGTAGCAGATTCTAGGTATCGATCAATAAGCGAAAGTTCTGGAGCTTTCAAAAAATCGGCTCAGGACTTTTTTACCATCCTAATATGAAGTTGTATATGGAATGGCCTGAGAGTGCCCGAGAAAATGGAAAGAAAATCGGTAAAACACGGGAAGTACGACCTTCTTGCTCTATGGGTGTGGCTCACTAGGACAGAAAGCGATTTTTCGCGAGTTTCGCAGCGCGAAACATTTTTCGCCGTAAGAACCTTGGGTCCATCGCTGATCATGCGTGAACCTGGAGTTTCTGCAGAAAAAAAGTTTCGCGCTCGAAAGGCGAAAAGTCGCTTTTCAACCTAGTGAATGACACCCTTGCTCTATACTGCAGAGATTTCTAAGAGGCAGGCATGCAGATGAGATAATGTGAATCTTGGAGAGGGGTGAGAGAAGTGCGAGTAGAGAGAGAACATAGCAAACTACCAAAGCGACGCAGACAAATATCGAACGGTGGGCGGGTCCTGATAGTTCAAGTGGACTGATCAAGTCCCATACATAGTTTCAAGTGGGACGATCAGTCATAGCGCCTGAGCGTTCTCATGGCGCGTTTCGATGCGCAAAGGTGGCGTGATCTCTGCAGTGACGGATCACATCACACGTCGATTCAGGGATAGGGGGCGACTACTTCAGGGAAGCTTAACTCGCAGCTTGCCTTCAAACAGCGGCACAGCTGGTAGCAGCCCGGCTTCACGGGCAAGAGTTCATAGGAGGGTGATCTGCTCTTTGCTATTCCACATATTGTTTTGACAGCATGAATAAAATGCACTTAAAGGAAGCGATTACGATAAGGAATTTTCGCATCGGGGGGGGGGGAGAACCTGCGCCACACGGAGCAATTACTTGGCTGCCAAGGAAGCGATGTGTGGTCCTCCCACGGCGAAAGGTGCTGTGGTTGCTGAGCAGGACCCGCGTGACGCCCCGCCCCCAGTGACGTGACGCCCACTAGTTTTGTTGATGATCTGGATGGACTGTTTGCTGTTGGCTTTTCATTTTGGATGATCATTTCCCTTCTAGCGGCTGTATCTTCCAACTTGCCCACGTATTGCCTTATCAATCAAACACTATGCTTGTTGGCATGATGGCGGCTATCGGGGTTAACACGTCCGAACAACGTCGTTCTTTACCGTCGCTCATCCATGGTCGAAAATGAAAGGGCAATCAAAGGGGTACCATTTTGCTTATTTTCGACGGATTTCTTTGCTTTTTTCGCCATTTGGCGTACTATTGAGACCCCCACGTCCCCTCTAAACCCCTTTGAGATCTATCGTAATCGCTTCCTTTAACGCAATTTCCTTCACCAAAGCCTACCAGGTGTGTTTCACTAGGACAAAAAGCGACTTTTTTTCGCATCCCGAAACATTTTTTGCTGCGGGAGCTCCAGGTCCACTCACGATCAGCGTTGGACCTGAGGCTCCCGTTGTTTCGCGTTGCAAAACGCGATAAAGTCGTTTTTTGCCCTAAGTGGACCACATCTAAGCTTACCAATAGTTGTCTGCTTGAAGAAGTTGCACGGATATTTGATGTGCCTTGGCACTACTTACCCATGACTGTATCTGGCAGCCCTGGCGCATGCGCTAGGGGTTTAGCAAATGCAAAGATCATTGACTATTCTGACGGTGTTGGGAAAATATCAGGAAAACCAAAAACTCACTAGTTTTAATAGCGCAAACTGATCCTAAGTATGGTCCTCACATACACAGTGGCACTCCACTCTTTTACATTACCTCCCTCACCGCAACTACGAAGGAAGTGTGGACATCAATCGTTCAAGATGAACACGATCGTTGTGTCGCAAATACCTGGAATTAATCTGTAAGGAAGTACACGCAAAAACAAAAGCATGAAAAAACAAACCCGAGGGCTTCTAACAGGAATACGGATGTAGGGTATACGCTCTCGTCTTCCAATATAAGGTGAATTCGGTGTACAAAACACTGTTCAACCATTCCTCCAAATCGTCTGCTTTCAGACCACGCGTGGTCAACGTGTATTCGGTAACAATCTCTTTGAACCACTAAAGTGGATAGTAAACATACAAAGATTTTGAGAGATCCATTCCCAATTTTGCCACTGCAATGACCACCTAAAGGACTACCAAGCTTGGATATTAAGATTCTTCTCATAGCTCAATAAACGTCCATCCATGACTTCAGACTGCCGTCACACTCGGCGGTGGGCAAGCGATGGAGCGATCGCGTCGCTCCATCGCTTGTCCGTCGCCGAGTGTGACGGCGGTCCCGTGAATCTTCTCACGTTATTTTTTCTCAGTTTCTTTAATATTAATTAAAGGGCCGTTTGCTATTTTTTAGGGAAAACTTTTTCTTCGAGGAAGACCTCCGAAGCAAGCAGACGTTTCCGAGAACTGTTGCGTTTCGTGTTGAAAACACGTTCCCTCTTCTGCCTTGCGGCGTTACCCAAGAGCCACCCTTTTGTGTTGCATCATCTTTTCCCTTTTGCTCTTCTCTCTTTGTATGAACTCTCACTCATGTTTTATCGTTTTAATCCAAGTATCCTTTCTGTTTTCTAGATCACTGCAATTCGAACACCTCGCCTCCTTATTCCCTTTAAAAAAAACTCAGAATAGTCCTTCAAAGGTGAAGGCAACGGCACGACCACCTTCTCTGTCTTCGCTTTCCTCAGAATTGCTAATTCTACCAGACGATTCTGAGGCGTTACAATAAATATCTCACTGATCCAGAACACCACTGAGATTATTTGAAATCACTGCCACCATTTGAACATTTAAAAAAAAACCTTGCTTGACTCCGTGTGACGAAATTGCCGACTGCGCGTGTGTATATCTATGAATTTAGAGAGTAATAAAGCCCGCCGGACAATTGGAAATGGCTATGGCGCTTTCGCTGACAGACCGATCTCCAAAAATGAGAGGCTCAACGGCGATTTTAGCCATGGTCTCTAGCCTTCTTCTCTAGCATTTGTCCTGCTTATTGGCGGGGTCCGCCGTGGTAACGTTGAACCAAAAGCGGTAAAGTCGGATCACTACCACATAACTTTCGTCGTTTCGGCCATCCTCTGTTGCAACTGACGATTGTCAACATGCGCGCGCGATTGATAAGTATGGAAGAGGAAATTGGTACATCAGCCCGCCGGGGCACGCCACGAGTCGCAGATGCTGAACATTTCTTTTTCCTTGCCAAAATTGTTTTTTTTTTTTAGCTTCGCTACCATCGTAAATTGACAGAAATCAATGCAAGCTATTTTCAACAAAGGTGAGCAATAATGGCGGTACCTCAAAGGCCCAAATTTTATGAATGAATGGTATGCTGCGTTCGTCGTGTAGTGTAGAGGCACTCTCGAAATCCAGTTAGCTCAGAAGCTTGGCGAAAGAGTTCTGCGATCAAACGCGGCTCACTCTGATTCAAAAGCTGCATTAGCAATTAGAAAAAAATGCAAAATTACTTCAAGCATGGCTATGGCTGATTGTTGAGAAAATGAGCAGTAAAAAGAGAAAAATCTGGGAGGAAAGCTCTTATCTTCTCCGCTATGAAGTTATTTCTCTCATGTTGAAGGTGCTTTTTCACTTTCGAACAACATGTTATTAAAGAACTAAGACTACAAAAAATTCCAACTTGAAAAGAGAGGCGACACGACTTATACAATACTTGATGAAGAGCGTTTAACATTTGAGTGAAAAGTAGCAAAGCCACTCACAAATGAAGGGAACCTCTGCTTGGTTCCGCTCAAATAGGGATGTGTATTTTGGTACAGAGCGCGAACCGCATAAGTACGGATGTGTACTCTGGTATGTGGATGTGTACTAGGCGCAGAACAATCCCTACAAGCAGCTTCCTTAACCATAAAGCTTAGAACAATTGCTGCTCACACAGTTCTTTTTTTGCACAAACAAATTGTTTCACCTGTCCCAGGGTTTCTATCGCTTGCGAAAATTGGAGTGACTGCACTTGTCAAACATTGTTGCGCCAAAATAACAACCCTACTGTAAATTTTCTTTTACTTTTTTTTTTACTAATCACTAAGTCTTTAAATCTGTGCTGCTGAACGCTGGTGTTTCGACAGAATTCGAGAATTCAAAATTTCGACACATCAAAATTTGTGTTCATCCCCAAAAAACTTTACACTGCAACATATCAATGATATTATGGCTTCAACGGGGACAGGGTCCCCATATTTGCTCCTGACAGTTAGCAACATGTGCGCCTTCTAGCCTTCATAGAGGAACTGATAATCAAATACACAGTTTTCATAGAAAAGTACAAGAATTTCAACTGGCCTCATCTTTTGCTAACGTTTCCGGCCCTCCAGAGTTGAAATCCACTCCTAGCTGGTAACCACCCCATGTAGTTATTACTCGGTCTACAATTTGTCTCCATTCCATTACGTTCGCTGCTGCCGACGCCATTACGAGCTGCGACAAGACTGCTGTGAATATCCTTCAGTTTGACTACGTAATTCCGAGCACTGCTCGAGAAAAGTTCGAAAGAGTACTTCAGATGTTAAATAAGGCACTCGCATTTCTGCGATTCGCGCGAATCGCGCGAAGGATCGCGGACTCTGACACCAGTTTAAGAAACAGGCCATCCACACGAATTCTATCAAGTGCGGCGATGGCCACGTCAAACACATCGACACGCCTATCAGTCGGCGAATACTGACTGTAACCTACAACTGTAAGCCAGAAGGCGGGGGGACAAGAATCTAACTTCAGCGGTGCTAACTTAGTTGGGGGGCCACGCGGCGGCGCGGCAGTCTGCTCGCCTGGCATGTTCGGAAATCCGTGGGCCAGGGGGAGTGTAGGCCAGTCTAGGGGGTGGGGGGTGGGGGCAGTCACTTGACATGCGTGAAAAGCTGGAATGTTCGAGTTTACACTGTCTCGCTCGAGAGGCCCAGGTGAGCAGACTGCCGCGCCGCCGCGTGCCCCCCCCCCCCAACTAAGTTAGCACCACTTCAGCATAATGGCAGAAAGCAACTTTTTTCGCATTTCGCAGCGAGTAAAATTTTCCGCTGCAAGAGCCTCAAGTCCACCACTGATCATCAATGGACCTGAGGTTCCAACAGCGAAAAATGTTTAGCGCTGCGAAGTACGAAAAGATCGCATTTTGGCAGTGAACCACGGGTGTGGGTACTTAGGACAGAAAGCGACATTTTCGCGCTCCCCACTTGTCCTTCTCACCCCGATTTGGGCGCGCGCCTGGTCCGATAGTCCCGCGGACCCCTGTGCTGGTGTGAATTTGAACCCGCATCACTCACCAATTCGCGCGCCACTACGACTCGTCCGCGCTCCTGCCGTCCCTTCCCGGCCACCGCCGCGCCGGCCCGCGCGCCCCCAAATCGTGAAAGAAGTGGGGAAGCGACATTTTCGCGCTTCGCAATGCGACATCGCGCGGCAGGCCAGCGCTCCCACAGCGAAAACAGCTACGGTACGAGGGGCGCGTGAATAGAGCGCGTTCATTTGCTCTAGTTCTAAGTTCGCGACAAGGAAATTTGGAGCTCACTAACCATGGGCTTGATAGTGAACGAGGAAATGGCCACTCAGAAGAGGACTACTAACTAGGAATGAAGAAAGTGGTAGATTAATTTTGCTGAGGATGGATGGTAGACCCTGGAAGAGGAGTGGTTGATGGACGCTCGATGAGACTCACGACAAAGGATCAGTTCATCAGTTAGCTATGATATATAGAGTATACCTAGGCCCATGAGTGGTAACCTCGTTCACCAATAATTTGAAGTGTTCTAGAATTCTAGAATACCACTTTAACGGCATCGCTCGGAATCGTGTAATTCACAAACATTTCCATTGATGAGAGAGAATTGGTGATTCACCGCATGTCTCAATACAATGAGTGTGAGCGTGGGCAAGCAATAAATCAGAAACTTACAAATTCACGCATGCAAAAAAGCTGCTCCAATCGCGCGCTCTTCATACCGTAGCTGTTTTCGCTGCGGGAGCACCAGCCTGCCGCGCGATGTCGCATTGCGAAGCGCGAAAATGTCGCTTTCTGTCCTAAGCACACCACACCCT
>MU909169.1:0-10351 GCA_036418205.1 Ostertagia ostertagi | reverse complement strand
TAAGGCTAGGAACATGTAGGCGTTCTGTCTCTACAGTGCTAACAACACAAACACAACTGTATATGCCTCGCACACACAGCCCCGCCAAGTCATCTAGCCGTCATTAGATTTCTCCGGTATTTGAATCATCGGTCGATCAACATCCATTGCATCTACAACGTTTTCAGCAAGCGCCGGCGTGGTTGTTTCCTTTGGGTCAAGAGAACAGGACTTTCACCAGCTCGCTGCTGGTGAATTAACGTACATTGTCAGAGCATTCTCACGTGCACGTAACTTCCCGTTCAAAGGTGTTGTGAGCACCTATTGTAATCCCACGCCTTCCCGTGATTTGTGAACATCACTGATGCAATCTTCTGGTACTTTAGTCCGCAGGCACGACAAGACTTCCTCGTTCAAGAACGACACCATGTACTTCATGCCAGGAGATGTGTTAGAATAAAAGTGAACCGTTTACTCACTATTCAATACATCAGTTAGAACAATAACCTAATCATAAACCTCTGGATTCATTGGAAAACGGAAACAAAGCATAGAACGTTTGCTGAAAAACTGTCACACAAGAAGGAAAGACTTTGGCACGCATCGACAGTGCTCACAGTCTCAACGCATTTTTGAGCATTTAAAGCCTCGGCGTGACCTTAGATCTCGACAGATTTTAGCCTCATAGGCGGCGTAGGCTACCCAGCCAACAGTGATCGCCACCGCTATAGTAGTAGCGACAGCTATCTCGCTGCAGTTCTCATTAGTACATCCAATTTTTGAAGGAGAATAAGTGAAAGTGCAGGTCGCTAGGTGAAGATTTCGTGGGCCGTTGTCCTTACCCTGTTGCCTAACAGAACCAGAAAGATAACGTCTGAAAAAAAACATTACGTGTTTCGTCCAACCAAGTACTTTTCGTGGGCGGGATTTACGGACATAATATCCTCGATTCAACCGCATGTAACAATAAATTTCGTAATATTGGCGTGAAGCAATGACCAAGAGCACTTCACCAATGTTTACGGTAAGCACGATTTCAAGGTGGTGGTTCTCTTTCATGCTACTTTAAGAAGTTTTCAGTTCTGCATCTTCTTGCTGAGCTATAGCGGCATCGCCACTGGACAAGAACGAAAAATTGTTACAAGCGCACGTGAGTCTTTCAATTTTTTTCTACTGGATACTTCTGCCCATAATGATACTTCCATCGAAAAAGTCGCAAAAACCTGCATTTAAAGATGTTTTAATGAAAACAGGGGTCCTCCAGAGGGGACTTGTTTTAACTATGAAAGCTACTTTCCGTACCAGCACAAAGTTACAATTGGGAGGTTTCTCTCCTTCAGGAAGAAGAATCTGCTCTGCTTACTGTTCAAAACCACACATTCGCTGCAAACTGTTTCGATTTATTTTGTTTTTTCTCGGTGGAACTGTTCATTTATTATCAACCTCCCTTTTTCCAGGTGGCGTCAAAAAAGTGACCGCTGTCAGACGTAAAGGAATTCTTTTCGCAAAATGTGTCCGACCCATAATTCACTGGTTGGGACCCATCGTTCACGATAAGAACGAAAGAGCAAAAAGCTTGCATTTGTTTTGGTAAAAAATTCGAAAAACCGAAAGGGCTGCTACGCGTTTGTACCGCCGGACATCTGTCACAAATGCTGGCGACGGGAATGCTTCCACTTGGTTCTTGGAGTGCCTTCACTAGAAACTCTTTCTGGCCTTTTGACTTATTGCATTCACATCTCACACTTCTACTGCATCCTATTCTATCGATCGATTTGTCTCTACTCTCCAAAATCGCACGCTTAACCCGATTCTTTCATTGCGTCGCCTGATACGTAGCCGCCCAAGGCGGACTTCTTTCCATGCCGCCTTTGGCTCCGCGCCACTTACCTTCGATTGTCCATAGAGTGTAGTTTTTGTAAGTTTGTTTCTCTTCGGAAACTGAATCTTTGTGCGTGAAACTTTGTATGTTGTCTCTAGTGATCACAACTGACATATGCGTGTTGGGAGCGAATGCAAGATTTTTTCGTGAAGGAATTCCTGTAAAAGAAGTGAATCGTTTCGACAATATCGAATAAGTATCAAATTGCGGAAGGAGTCGCCAATCAAAGTAATATTTGGTCCAAAGCTTCCAAATCTGCCACTTTGGAAAGCGAATTCTTTTGGGAACAAATCTCTGAAAAATGTTAAAAGAAATTGTAAAATTTCTCAGCTCACGAATTTTCGAGATCATTCGGCCGAACTGTGCATGTGAAATAAGGCTCATTTTCAAAAAAAAAACCTCTGCGAAGACCAAGTCGGTTTTCCCAAAATGCGTATCTACTTACCAAAATGAGACCCGATTCTAACCTGTTGCGTATTAATGCTCTACTTCGTTCCTGGGTTTTCTCTTTCTTACGGTGACGCTTTCTCTTCGAAAAACCCATTTTCAGTTAGAGAACATTATGAGGAAGATGTTAGACACAACGGGCGGAAATTTACCTCTTTCCGGTCGGATTCGACCACACCTTCGGCTTTCCGCGTTAACTTCTCATTACAAGTAGTTACTCCGCACATATTGCAAATTTTTAGCCAAAGTGATCTTTCTTGAACACACGCAAAACTAAAAGACAGGTTCTAAAAAAGGTTCGAATTCAAGGTTAGCCGGAGTTGGAAACTATTTTGTAATGCGGCCGGCATTTATCTTGACTGAAAACAGAGGTAGGCTTCCAAATCTCTTGTTACTTCCATGGGCTGCAGTGTGAAAAATTACAAAGCACTACATCAGTTAGACCGAAACTCTCGCAATTCGATTGCATGACAATATTTAATAAGACGATTTCCATTTTTTGAAGGCTAACAGCGGTTTTCTTTTATCATGACCTGTAAACATAGAATTTATAGTAATGAAATATTTTCATCGAGAAACGGAAAATAGAGTCTG
Organism: Ostertagia ostertagi; assembly: GCA_036418205.1. Taxonomy (NCBI): domain Eukaryota; kingdom Metazoa; phylum Nematoda; class Chromadorea; order Rhabditida; family Trichostrongylidae; genus Ostertagia; species Ostertagia ostertagi. The sequence continues at coordinate 7,449 of MU909169.1, read as the reverse complement.
AGTGAATGCGTTCAGTAGAAGGTTGTTTTGAGGAACCGACAGAGCGGCCTGTTCTGAAATAGAAGAGAGGAGGTGTTTATACTTTCCAACTGTGTCAACCTAGAGACAGCGCTTTCGTTTCCCTGAAGGGTTCTAGGTAGTTTCGAAAACTTTCATGAATGATTTCTTCTTTTGGATATGAAAAATTGTATTTTTGACTATTGGCACTTTGGGTCTTCAAACTTGGAAGAGGTGCACGTAGTGAAAGGAATGCATTTATTCCACAGGGTTGACGAAATGTAACGAAACGAGCTTCTTACAGACGCTGAACTGAAAGTATAGCAGGAGAGGTTGAAGCCCCTCAAGGCGCCGTGCCCAGCCACCTGTACTCCATAAGAGAGGGGAAAAAAGTTCTCAATCTGTTCTACAAACTGGCCCGTGCTGACAGCCAAAGTCATTGCGACACGCACGGAGGTGCGCGCTTGGACTCTTCACTGCAACAGTAGAGAACAATTTTAGGATAGTTAATGTGCATGATGAAACTATATCCCACAATTATTCCTGGTAATAATGAAACGTAGTGGCGTTTGAGTGGCGAAACGCCACGGATCTCTTTCACTGAGGGTCCTCTCTCACTGAAAGATCTCGAGCCGGTTGGTGGCGAGGCTACGTGGCGCGACCCCAGGTGGCGGATAGGGGGTAAATCGCGGACCAAAAGCCACCATGTACTTGCCCTGAGACGCAGGTGGATTCAGGGGATGGACTCCCTGTTTCTGTAGTGCTGTGTCGATTCATACCAGCTGTCTCCACTCAGGCGTATCCATGCATGCTTGCGTGTGTGGTGCGCTCTGTGTGTGTGCGGTTGGTATCCTGCATGTCGGCACAGCCAAAAGCTTGCATTCAAGTGACTGGGAAGTACATGGGAGGCGATTCGGGGCCGCCTCCAAAAATAAGCCCCTTGTTCCGCTCCAGGATAGCGTGGCTAACTACCTGGAGGTCTATCCTAGCCCACACGACAGAGCCTGGCAAGCTACTCGTGTGCCTTCAATATGCCGAAAACAGCAATATGGATGGGAGGCTGCTAGAATCTCAGGGCCCGGATAGGCTGCCTAAACGAAGAAGGACTAAGATGGCGATCTGTACTTTCAACGCACGAACGCTTGCATCCGAAGCTCACATCGAAGATCTGATGATGCAGGCCAGGAAGATCAAGTACGACGTCATCGGACTGACCGAGACGAGAAGGCACCGCCCGCTACACGCCGTTTTCGATACTGGAGAAGAACTGTTCCTTGGAACATGCGACAGCAGAGGCGTTGGCGGTGTGGGTGTCCTCGTCAACACGCACTTGGCCATAAACATCGATTCGTACGAAAGCCTTACGACCCGAATCGGACGTTTGAGATTGAGAAGATGTGGTTCAACTCCTGCTTTGACAATCTTCGTCGCCTACGCACCAACATCCAGCTACGACGAAGAAGAACACGAAGCATTTTATATGGAATTGGAGAAGTTCTACAAGGAAGATCATACCTTCTTCAAGGTCATCGTCGGCGACTTCAACGCCAAGATTGGCCCAAGAAGAACGGCTGAAGAACTTCACATCGGTACTCACGGAATGGATTGGAATGAGCAGGGCGAAAGACTGTCTGAGTTTATCATGTCGACCAACACCATCCATGGTAACTCACAGTTCCAGAAGCCCTCTCACCTTCGTTGGACTTGGGAGTCACCTGATGGACAGTTCCATAACGAGATAGACCACATCATCTTCAATCGAAGGTTTGCCTGACCGACGTCGCTGTTGTTCCGAAGTTCTACACGGACCATCGTCTCCTCCGCGCAAAGTTCCACTTTTCGATGCGTGTTGAGAGAGCCTCAAAGTTCAGGAAGCGAAGCCCCAGGACAGTCATCAACTGGGATCACTTCACTTCTCTGTCAGCTTATGGGAGGATTCCGTTATCGAAAACATCGACGAGGAATATCATCGGCTCGTTGAACACCTTCACGAGAGTGGCAGGAAGGCAGAGAGTTTGAAAGTCACCAAGGGACGTCTGTCTACGGAAACTCTCGAGCTGATACGCCAACGTGGAGCCGCACGAGCTGCAGGCAATCACCGACTCACGTCCGAGCTTGCGAAGCTATGCAGAGAGGCGATAAAGGAAGATCTCAAGGAGCGAAGAGCAGCAGTATTAGCTGAAGCAGCAGAGGCTGGGAGGAGCATCCGCAATGCCCGCCGAAGCTTTGCCAGCTACAAGACCAAGATGACCTGCCTCCGACGTCCGGATGGAACAGTTACTGCATCCCGAAGGGCAATGGAGAAAGTCATCCACGACTTCTACTCGGATCTCTTCGATAGCCATGTCCATCTGCCCACTTATCAACTGCAACAGGATGGATACGTCGTCCCCTCAGTTCTCTCTTCCGAAGTCCGACACGCCATCAAGTCGGTGAAGAATCGTACAGCACCCGGTCTCGACAGGGTCAAACCGGAACATCTGAAGAATGCGCCGCCAGTTATCATCAAAACTCTGGCTCGACTCTTCACGCGCTACCTGTCGGAATGCAAGGTACCCACTCCGTGGAAAACCAGCAGGACCGTGTTGCTGTACAAGAAGGGAGACCTGGACGACATTGGCAACTATCGCCCAATCTGCCTGCTGTCTGTAATCTACAAGCTATTCACTCGAGTCATCCTTAACAGGATCGGCAGAATACTAGATGAAGGACAGCCATGCGAGCAAGCAGGGTTCGAAGAGGGTTCAGCACGATCGACCATATCCACACGGTTACAAGACTCATTGAAGTTTCACGAGAGTACAAGATGCCGCTTTGTCTCACGTTCATCGACTTGAAGAAGGCCTTCGACTCTGTGGAGACAGAAGCGGTCATCGAAGCCTTGGGCAACCAGGGCGTCCCTACTCAGTACATCAAGATTCTTCGTGAGCTCTACAGCAACTTTACGACCAGAATCTCACCATTCTACAAGGAGGTCATCATCGACGTCAAGAGAGGGGTCCGACAGGGCGACACCATCTCGCCCAAACTCTTCAGCGCCGCTCTCGAGAACGTCATGCGTCAACTGGAATGGGAAGACATGGGAGTGAAGGTCGACGGCCGGCAACTACACCACCTTCGTTTTGCTGACGACATCGTTCTTATAACGCCGAACATCGAGCAAGCGGAGCGAATGCTGGCTGATTTCGACTGCGCCTGTGGTTGGTCTACAGCTGAACCTAACGAAGACGATGTTTTATGAGAAACGGATTGGTTCCTGATGCCCCATTCACGCTCAACGGAACGAACATCACCGAATGCTCCAGCTACGTGTACCTAGGTCGGGAAATCAATATGATGAACGATCTAGCTCCAGAGCTGAGCAGGAGGAAACGAGCGGGGAGCGTACAGAACATCGAGGGAGTAGTGAAGAAGACGAAGAACATCCGGCTCCGTGCCCACCTCTTCGATTCCGCTGTCCTTCCTGCCCTAACCTACGCCTCAGAGACTTGGACTCTGCGCAGGCAGGACGAGCATGCGGTCAGCGTTATCCAACGCGCTGTCGAGAGGACGATGCTAGGAGTAACCCTATACACGCAAGTGCAGAGGGGAATCCGGAGTGCCGAACTACGCCAACGATCGAAGATCAGGGACGCTGCCGTTTTCGCCAAGGAATCGAAGATAAGGTGGGCCGGACACGTCATGCGATTTTGCGATGACCGTTGGACCAGAGCGGTTACCGACTGGATCCCTCGGGACGTCAAACGAACACCTGGACGACCGCCGGCCCGATGGTCAGACTTCTTCACGAAAGCTCTGAACGAAAGGAATGAAGGGCTTCGTGTCCCTCGAGCGAGGAGGGTCCACTGGACACTCTTGCACGCGACAGGGACGAATGGAGACGTTGCTGGCGCCCGCTCGAGCAATTCGATGATCAACGGGACGACAGGTGATACAGGTGATAATGAACTTGCGAATATGTCGAGGAGATTTAGCTGCTTCGAAACAGTGCAGAACCCAGAGCACATCCTTTGAGAACATTCTTCAATGTCTGCTGGTGTAGCTCTTGCTAGGTCTAAGAATCGAATCATCCGACAACGGTTTATTCCTGCCGTGAAGACTAGACTATTATGCATAGGGAACTGCGTAGATAATATCGTGCTCCCAGGAACAGGAGCGGATCATTCCTTCACTATATTACGCTGGACGGCCCACCGCAAAATGTGGTGTCAGATTCATCTGTCTTCCTTTATACATGTAGCCTATGTAAGTGCATTCTAACGAACTACCAATTCTTCGCTCTTCGACGCTATTTATGGAGGAGAACTCGGTCTGAGTACATGAATGTATCAGAATCGTCTTCCGACCGCTTTTAGCCTTCAACCAATTCAGCTCCCCACGCTACCCGCACGCATAGCTACGGTGAAAGTGGATAGTCGGTAGAACGCTAGCTTCCGACGGTAAAAAATAATTAGCTCCGTAAAATTTAATAGCTGACTGTCCGCTTGATACGCGCGGTGGAGTACGGAGCTAAAGTGATGTCTGTAAACAACCACCATGCATCGAATGTCAAAATAATTTGGCGGTCGAACAATCTTTGATGCTAATGATGTTGAAATGGAAATACCCAGTACTGATTATCATTTCTTCAAACATCCACCGTACATTTTTAGGAACTCTGGGGAGTGTAGCGGCCGAATGGTAATTTGGGCTGAGGACGACAACGCATATGAACATATATTGGAATGAGTTGCGTTATCTCAAACTTGCTTTTGAATAGTCTCTATATTGTTACGCATATCGGGGAGTGCGAAGGGCTACACTTGGAGATGTTGATGTCATGATTATGATAACACCACAGCGTATAAACACCAATCGAGCACAATCAATCTCATTCTATATACAGGGGGGGGGCAAAAAAAGAGTCACTTTGCCTATGGCGCATATCATCAAACTTTTCGTCGCAAAGGATGCCGCTGTTATTGGGAGTTATACGGCAAATTATTCCTTAGATGTCCCCCCATAAGCAGAATCAGGCCCACCTTCGCTGCCTTCACCGTCTCCAGAATATGACGTCATCTGTCATCACCGTCGAGCTCAAGGAGGCCTACCATAATCGCTCCATTCTGAAGCTGCTACATAATTTCTTCAATCGGATAACTGGTGAATGGCTTCTTAGAGACACTAGCTCTGACTATGCAAAATGGCTTTTGACCAGCGTTTCAGAGACGTCGTAATCGTCTATGGTTTCTCGACGACCTCGTTGAGCTCGTACCGTGAACCATGTTTCCGTGGGAAAATCTTCTGATGTCGTCGGTGTAGAAGGCCCTATGTAATTTTTTTGATAGAATAGAATGTGCTCTTCAATATGCAATTGAGCTCATTCGGTTTGGTTTGGCAAAGTGTAATTAATTCTGTTTTGAATGTGAGTAGGAGTGACTTTTTTTTGGCCCCCCTGTACACCGTGAAAGGACCATACGAAGAAGTGAGACCATAGTGAAGCTTACGCGGGCGAGCAACGTCCCGGCGGTTGACGGGGACCAATCTGGTGAAAGGATAACTTGGATGTCTGCAAGAATGGATGTTGTTCGCATTGGGAACATTGCCAGCAATATGTTGAATATACCGTTTGTTTTCAAATTAAAGGCTGTGTTGCACCAGAGTTGTGGTTCAACGTTAGGCGCTTGAAACGTGTTGTTTCGAATATTGTTGAAGATGTTCGAAGCAACCACGTGAAGGTTCAGAGTACGCTTGATTTGTACGCTTTCACACGCCTGAAATGAAGGTGAACTCAGCACCTTTGGATATTTATGGATAGGAATCATGAAAGGAAAGGCATTGCTGAAGCAGCGCGCAGCTGTGTTATCACATCGACTACCGCGAATCTCCTGCTTGTAATGTTTGCATGTGGTGTACATACGGTATACGCATCGGTACGGTCTCTTCAAAGGACTCCCAACAGGGTGAATAATGGTTGAAGATATTCTCGACCATGGCTCCGTACTTTGCGAGAATTGTGTGGAGAGAGAATGTACCGCAGAGAGGCCCAGCCCTTCGCGCATGGCGAGAGTCTCAAAAAAGGGTCGTGTCCTCATACAGTAGCCAGTTCCAGAGCTGCAGTGGTTCCTGACGTTTCAGGGATCAACCTGCAGTGTTCTCTTCTCCAGCTCCAGCGTCACCGTATTCAGGCATCTGTGTGGTGCCCTAGCAGCCTTGCTAGTTGGGAGCCGTAAAGTCCGAAGGAAGGAGGACCTAGGCTCGGTGAAGTAGCCTTAGTGGCTAAAGTGGCTCGTTGTGGGGGCTCGTTAGCGGTGTCTGGCTGAGTGACGCTCGAGAGGCCTTATGCTCGGTATGTTAGGGCTCATGGCAGTTTGGAGAGCCCTAGTGGCTCGGGGAAGAATTTGTGGGCTTTACGTCCGCGCGCGTGCATTGCGGCATAGGCATCATTTGTTTTTAGGATACCACAGGGCAACTTGTGATGAAGTCCATTGGCGTAGAGGACTATATCGTTTGTGAAAAGATCTTTTTATTTCTTCTGATGTGATCTTGTTGAAGGTTGATGGCTTCTCAGCGTTCCCGAAGACTTCTCTTGCTTTCCTTTCCATTTTCAGGTCTATCGACTCCAGTCACTACAAAGCGCTCATAGCACCAGTTTAATCTTTTTCCTCTTAATACCACATTCCTTTAAATACTACAAGGTTAGTAATTTGTGATGGAGTCCTATGTCTGGAGGACTATTTTGTTTGACTGATGCGCAGAATCGCAGGCTCTGGAATTGCATCCAATATTGGGTTATTTGTGTTTAGTATGTGTTTAATTATTTGATGACTGGATTTTGTAATACCAGAATACAAAATAAAGAAAAAATAGTGTGGTTTTCGTTAGCCATTCTAGAATGCAGTCTGCTCTCCGAACATATCTCTTAATAGTTACAGAGTATTGCAATGAAGGAAGTCGCTTCATGAACGACATATCTCTCGTTACAAAATTCTGCAATTTCACAACGAATTTCGAAGTCTATTGGCTGAAGGAAAGTCGCCTGGTTACAAAGGAGCATATCTACCGCCCGCATCAAGCGTTTACCAAATGGTTAGCTCAAATCTGCTTTCGAATAAAAACTCTCTATGCAACTGGATCTCGGGAGCATTTCACAACGATGGCTAGTGACAAGAAACTCGTATTTGCACAAATCAAGGCGTTAATGGTCACCTCGAACTATACCAACCTGTTGCATACTAAGTGAATAGTTTGGGTCACGTCCCCCGTTACCATGTTCAAGATTTGAACAGAAGAGTATCCGCTAATCGTACTCCCAAACTACGTACTTATCTGATTCACTATTTTCTGCTATTTTTGATTACATAATTGTTTCCCTTTATCAATTGATTTTATGCATGGCGCATTCCAGAGGTGTCGTTAGATAGTACCACAGCGATCAGTGAGACATACTGGGTCCGGTTTAAAAAATCATTA
>MU909167.1:0-13794 GCA_036418205.1 Ostertagia ostertagi | reverse complement strand
ATAATGCAGCTTAAGAGAATTTTCCAAACTCATTTTTTCCCAAATTTAGATGTTTTAACAACTCCTACGTATAATAGTATCCACGATCGACTCTCGGTGAATCTTGATATTCCGACAATTTCTTTCTCTTAATTTGTTGAGCCGCAATCACGGTATGAGTAAACTTCATTCGACTAAGATATCGGCCTTATAGGCTTCACCACAGCCTAAAAGGCCAAAAATAAGTGTGAAGTCTCGCCCAATATCATTTCAGACTTCAAGAAATGTCCCATAGACCCAATTTCTCTATAACTTACTTACTTATTGTTCCTCCCGTGCTGGAGAGCACAGCGGGCGACGAATGTTTTCCACTGTTGCCGGTCTTGTGCAATCATTTCTCCTTCATTCCTAGAAACATTCATGATCTTGAAATCATTCTCGAACGTTCGTCTCCACGTGTTTCTGGGACGGCCTCTTCCTCGCTTGGCGCCTGGAGGTATCCAGTTCATGGCCACCCTTGGAACTCGTTGTTGTGTCATGCGCAAAATATGGCCAGCCAGTCGAAGCCTACGCTGTGCCACAACCACGTGGAGGCAATTCGAGCACAACGGCGTAAAACTTCCTCATTGGTGACGTGATCCATGTAGCGTATTTTCATAATCCGGCGTAGGCATCTCTGGTGAAGGCATTCATCCTCTTTACAATACTAGCAGTACTTTTCCATGTTTCACTTGCATATAGTGCAGTAGGAATCACGATGGAGTAGTACAACCGCATTTTGATCTTCTGCGATATCGATGAACTGGCCCATATTGGCTGAAGTCGCCGGAAGACGGCGGCAGCCTTCGCGATCCGAATACGTCAGTTTGCGGCATCACCATTGTGAGTGACAGTATAGGTTGAAGGAATAAGTGAAATTGTCAACGGTCTCTAGTATCATATCATCAACACTGATGCTTAATTGCGTTCGATCAAAAGCCGATCTTCATGACTTTTGATTTTTGGGCGCTAATGCGCAATCCAATCATATTCGCTTCGCTACTGAGGCAAGTAGTAATCTGCTGGAGTTCATTTTCATCTTCGGCTAGAAGTGCTATATCGTCGGCAAAATCCGTCCAAGTCTATTATGATTAGACCAACTGATGCCTGCCCTCACTTTCTCCATCGTTTTCCTCATGACGAAGTCTAAGCAGATATTGAACAGAATCGGAGATAGAATACATCCTTGCCGCACTTCCCGTGGCAATCCGAAAACGACGTGTAACCTGTATCTGATCGTCACTATGACAGCAGACGATTGTTGGGATTAGGTTCTTGTATAGTTGATCAAAGGGGTTGCCGTAGACACCACATACGTCTGCTATCAAAGGCGCATCAACGGACTCCGCGTGAGAATGCTATCGAAAGCCTTCTTAAAATCGATAAAGTTGATGACGATTGGCTGGCAGTACTCGACACACTGTTCGATAATGTTGCGTAGCGTGAAGATTTGTTCACAGCACGACCTCCCACTCCTGAATCCTGCTTGTTCCTCTCTCAATCGCTCATCGACGGCTGCACGGAGTCGCCGAAGTAGAACAACACAGAAGGTTTTGCCGGGTACAGACAACAGTGTGATACCCCTCCAATTTCCACAATCCGAGAGAATTTCCTTATCTCAGGCAGTTTTGACAACGACACCTCCAGTCTTCCGGAGATTCTCCTCGGCTCCAACAATGATTGAATCGCTTTACACGTCTTTCTACTATTGCACTGCCTCCTGCCTTCAACAACTCTGCTGTAATTTCGTCTAGACCAGGAGACTTTCCTATTCCGGAGGCACTCAATTGCTGCAACTACTTCTTCTGTCAATATGCATCCAGTATTAACCTCAAGCTCTTCGATTGGTTCCGTGTCATCGAAGCAGTAGGTTCTCGGCGGATTGGGCTGATTGAGTATATCTCGAAAGTATTCGAGCCATCTTTCATTCTGTTCTTCTCCGCTCGAAAGAAGCCTGCCGTTTCTATCTCTGATCGGTACATTTGAATTATTCCAGTTTCCTGTCAATTCTCTGACAATACGATATAAAGTCTTCGAGTCTCCGTGTCAGCGGCATATTGCGCTTCTGCCGTTCGTTTTCCTTTTCTTATGAGCCAGTCGTTTTTGTCGTGACGACAGAGTTTCTTCACTAATCGGTTTAATTCAGCGTACTTTCTAGTTGCTTCTTCCAGCTCCGTATCAGTTTTGGCCTGTTCTTTCTGGAGTTTTACGCATTTCCTCTCATCAATTTTTTGCCACGTACGTGCTCTCTGATCCACTCCTCTCTTATCGGTCGCACTGGTGTTTTCCACGTTTCCGGCCAACAACTTTTTCGGCGCAAGAGTGTACAATTCCTCTTCACAGCTGCCCACTCAACTTCCAGGTTATCCATTTCTCCTAAGAGATCGAATCGGTTTCGCAGTTCCAAAGCGAATCTAGAAGCAATTTCACGATCTTTCAATTTGTCCACGGCAACGGCCGAGCACTTAGAGTGCTTCTTAGTTTCTTCAGTTTAAGTTTGATTGCTGCTCTAACCATATAGTGATCCGATCCAATATCCGCACCTCGAAACGCACGAGCATCCTGAAGGGAAGTCCTCCCACTTGCGGCTGATGCAGATGTGGTCAATTTCATTTAAGTTTTTCCGTCCGGAGAGCGCCAGGTTTTCTTGTGGATCTGCCTCTGTGTTGAAAGTACGTGTTCCCAAGACAAAGGTCATTGGGATTGCAAAATGAGACCAATCCGAACCGATGCCACACCGATCAGCGCTTAGTATTTGGCGCTTGAAGTCTTCCTGAATACCATTTTTCAATTCTCTTCTTGGTGCACTATCGACGGTTCTTGGAGTAGCTCATAGAAGTCTTTCTTCGCCTCGCCACTAGAATCCTCCGTAGGTGCATATACTCGAATGACGGTGATACGGGTGTGCTTTGTCACAAATCGCGCAGTGATTATTCGATCGCTCACCAGGATTCCAACCCTACAAGGGCTTCTGCTGCTCGCTTGCTCAAAACAAATCCAACACCCCTCTCGTGTCGATCTTCATGACCAGAATGTAGACAGTCTTGTTTCCACAGCTCATGCGCCCGCTTCCCCAACCATCGAACTTCACTGGTTCCGAGAATGTCCAATCGATAGCCTTCGAATTCCCGGAGCAGTTGCGCGAGATTTCCAGTCTGATTCAACGTGTGCACGTTCCAAGTACCGATGAATGTTTTATTTTTAGGTGAGAAAACCGAACTCCGAATCGGGAGGTGATCCGTCATAAGGCGGGAGTTAGGCTCCCTCGATGCAACAGATATATGCTTTTTCGTCGTTTCTTTAGCTTTGAGCTTTTTTACGGCGGAAGGGTTGCTAGCCCTTCGCACCAACCCTTCTCCTTTCTCATCCGGGCTTGGGACCGGCCACTGACGGAGTTAATTTTCTTCTATAAATATAAGGCCTCACAAACACTAGGCCACTCGTCACAAACGAACGGCGTGTGGGACATCGCCGATGATCAAAATTATAGAAGACGGCTTCAGATGACCTGTCCCCTTGGCAAGCGAAGCCACATAGGTCAGAAGACAATGCGAATCCGTTCGTTATGCGTTCGTATCTCCTATCTACTTTAGTGGAAATGGTGTTGGAAAGGAATGCCTTAAGGGTTTCGCGTTTAGAGTTCTGATTGCTATCTCAAGCCCTGCGACTCCATGGAATTGCATCAGCTACTAGGGATGTGTTAGGCCTTCGTCGACTCAAATCATCCAGGTCTTCCTTGGCCCGCGCACAAAATGGAGTTGTCCTCTCTCCGATGAGCTCATCCCATAAATGAAATTCATCAAGTTTCTATGAATTAAACAAATTTGGAAACAGGAGATTTGACGGTTGAAAAGTGCGATCTTTAGCGTTTAATTTATAAGGTGTTCAAACTCAAAATGCCAACAACAGCAGAGCAACCGGAACTCGTTTTAGAGTGAAGCTGAAGGCATCAAAATTGACAAGCTTTAGCACTGTTATATATTAGCGTTTTACTATCATGATATCTAGCGATTGAAATCAAAAGTTTATGGCCCGATAAATACCTACAAACTGACTGATCAAGTAAGCCGGGGAACGAAGGAGCTGAGAGGCTCATAATGAAAGTGTAGATAATCAAACTAGACAGATTCCTGGGGTGCTGAGGGTGTTTCATTTACAAGTCTACCAACTTATTCGACGGCTGTGACGGTTGAGCAGAGAACGCAATGTCGCTTTCCCTTTTAGTAAATCTCGCGTACATTTACCGCCACATGCGCGGCATGAAAATGGTTAGTTCCTAGGAAGCTATACTATGACCGGCTTTTAATTTCTCCGTTCTTAGGCCTGCGAAGAAGGAGGCAGGTGGCGAGCGAACACGTCGACCTGCCCAGCGAATCTATCAAAAGGCAACCTCATCGCCCACCAGTCTTAGGTCGGTTATCCGGACGGACTTGTCATAGGGGCCGAAAGACTCGTACAGTGTTCCAAAGAATTATAATACGGACTCTTCAAAACTTTCCTCAATTTTATGAGAAGGCCAGTGGATTTTTCTCACCAGTGGACTCCACCGCACAACTACATACTTGCAAATGCTTGATATTACAGTACTTTGTAGCGGTCTTGCACTTTTTTCGATATTGTCAAACTTTCCTTTGTTTCAAAAGTATATGGACACTTAACAAAAAAGCGAAAACGTAATTGAAAATGGGGCCTACAGAGTTTTAAATAGCTATAACATCCTGGCCGACAATTACTGGACTACGTATATTGATAAAACACTTCGTCGATACAGTCAACTGAGGTACTGCCATCACCCCAAAGCAACAGTCCCAGCAGGGTCTGCTTCTTTCAAATACTAATGGCACTAAAGGATGCACAGGCCTTATTGGAGAACATCTAAAGTGTAGTTATAAAGAAAACCCACCTGGGAAAAGCCTAAAAGGGCGTTAAACTCCTCAAAGATGGGTGTGGTTGGAGATTTCTTCGGGACCGCCCACTTGCCAGCCGTGATTGGCTACGGAGGCATTCGCGCTCGTTTTGGGACCACAGGGAGTATTTGAACTCTGTCCTTTAAAATAATCAATGTGATCCTGCCTGTTACACTGGGATTGTTTCGTTTTTTTTTGTTGTTGTGATGTTTGTATAATTATTATGTTGTGTAACTTCGTATAACTTCGTATAATGTATGCTATACGAAGTTATTGCCGATATCGGCTAACCGGCTCAACACGTTAGACGTGTGAGTGCTGAAAGCTATGGTACGTATACCATGAAAAGCTGAGTTGGAATGAAATGGTGCCCCGGTAGCGTAACTGGTAGCGCACTTGCCCGGAAAGCGAGAGGTGCGGGTTCTAGTCCCGCCTGGGGCGAAAGTTTTGTTCACAACCCAGCATTCTTGTGAAACATTCGCAACGCGAACTGCGGCGTTAAAACAGCAGTTAACAAACAAAACAAGTCAAAATTCATTGCTAAAGCTTTCAGCCTCGCGGTCATTGCCGATATCGGCTAACCGGCTCAACACGTTAGACGTGTGAGTGCTGAAAGCTATGGTACGTATACCATGAAAAGCTGAGTTGGAATGAAATGGTGCCCCGGTAGCGTAACTGGTAGCGCACTTGCCCGGAAAGCGAGAGGTGCGGGTTCTAGTCCCGCCTGGGGCGAAAGTTTTGTTCACAACCCAGCATTCTTGTGAAACATTCGCAACGCGAACTGCGGCGTTAAAACAGCAGTTAACAAACAAAACAAGTCAAAATTCATTGCTAAAAGCTTTCAGCCTCGCGGTCATTGCCGATATCGGCTAACCGGCTCAACACGTTAGACGTGTGAGTGCTGAAAGCTATGGTACGTATACCATGAAAAGCTGAGTTGGAATGAAATGGTGCCCCGGTAGCGTAACTGGTAGCGCACTTGCCCGGAAAGCGAGAGGTGCGGGTTCTAGTCCCGCCTGGGGCGAAAGTTTTGTTCACAACCCAGCATTCTTGTGAAACATTCGCAACGCGAACTGCGGCGTTAAAACAGCAGTTAACAAACAAAACAAGTCAAAATTCATTGCTAAAGCTTTCAGCCTCGCGGTCATTGCCGATATCGGCTAACCGGCTCAACACGTTAGACGTGTGAGTGCTGAAAGCTATGGTACGTATACCATGAAAAGCTGAGTTGGAATGAAATGGTGCCCCGGTAGCGTAACTGGTAGCGCACTTGCCCGGAAAGCGAGAGGTGCGGGTTCTAGTCCCGCCTGGGGCGAAAGTTTTGTTCACAACCCAGCATTCTTGTGAAACATTCGCAACGCGAACTGCGGCGTTAAAACAGCAGTTAACAAACAAAACAAGTCAAAATTCATTGCTAAAGCTTTCAGCCTCGCGGTCATTGCCGATATCGGCTAACCGGCTCAACACGTTAGACGTGTGAGTGCTGAAAGCTATGGTACGTATACCATGAAAAGCTGAGTTGGAATGAAATGGTGCCCCGGTAGCGTAACTGGTAGCGCACTTGCCCGGAAAGCGAGAGGTGCGGGTTCTAGTCCCGCCTGGGGCGAAAGTTTTGTTCACAACCCAGCATTCTTGTGAAACATTCGCAACGCGAACTGCGGCGTTAAAACAGCAGTTAACAAACAAAACAAGTCAAAATTCATTGCTAAAGCTTTCAGCCTCGCGGTCATTGCCGATATCGGCTAACCGGCTCAACACGTTAGACGTGTGAGTGCTGAAAGCTATGGTACGTATACCATGAAAAGCTGAGTTGGAATGAAATGGTGCCCCGGTAGCGTAACTGGTAGCGCACTTGCCCGGAAAGCGAGAGGTGCGGGTTCTAGTCCCGCCTGGGGCGAAAGTTTTGTTCACAACCCAGCATTCTTGTGAAACATTCGCAACGCGAACTGCGGCGTTAAAACAGCAGTTAACAAACAAAACAAGTCAAAAATTCATTGCTAAAGCTTTCAGCCTCGCGGTCATTGCCGATATCGGCTAACCGGCTCAACACGTTAGACGTGTGAGTGCTGAAAGCTATGGTACGTATACCATGAAAAGCTGAGTTGGAATGAAATGGTGCCCCGGTAGCGTAACTGGTAGCGCACTTGCCCGGAAAGCGAGAGGTGCGGGTTCTAGTCCCGCCTGGGGCGAAAGTTTTGTTCACAACCCAGCATTCTTGTGAAACATTCGCAACGCGAACTGCGGCGTTAAAACAGCAGTTAACAAACAAAACAAGTCAAAATTCATTGCTAAAGCTTTCAGCCTCGCGGTCATTGCCGATATCGGCTAACCGGCTCAACACGTTAGACGTGTGAGTGCTGAAAGCTATGGTACGTATACCATGAAAAGCTGAGTTGGAATGAAATGGTGCCCCGGTAGCGTAACTGGTAGCGCACTTGCCCGGAAAGCGAGAGGTGCGGGTTCTAGTCCCGCCTGGGGCGAAAGTTTTGTTCACAACCCAGCATTCTTGTGAAACATTCGCAACGCGAACTGCGGCGTTAAAACAGCAGTTAACAAACAAAACAAGTCAAAATTCATTGCTAAAGCTTTCAGCCTCGCGGTCATTGCCGATATCGGCTAACCGGCTCAACACGTTAGACGTGTGAGTGCTGAAAGCTATGGTACGTATACCATGAAAAGCTGAGTTGGAATGAAATGGTGCCCCGGTAGCGTAACTGGTAGCGCACTTGCCCGGAAAGCGAGAGGTGCGGGTTCTAGTCCCGCCTGGGGCGAAAGTTTTGTTCACAACCCAGCATTCTTGTGAAACATTCGCAACGCGAACTGCGGCGTTAAAACAGCAGTTAACAAACAAAACAAGTCAAAAATCATTGCTAAAGCTTTCAGCCTCGCGGTCATTGCCGATATCGGCTAACCGGCTCAACACGTTAGACGTGTGAGTGCTGAAAGCTATGGTACGTATACCATGAAAAGCTGAGTTGGAATGAAATGGTGCCCCGGTAGCGTAACTGGTAGCGCACTTGCCCGGAAAGCGAGAGGTGCGGGTTCTAGTCCCGCCTGGGGCGAAAGTTTTGTTCACAACCCAGCATTCTTGTGAAACATTCGCAACGCGAACTGCGGCGTTAAAACAGCAGTTAACAAACAAAACAAGTCAAAATTCATTGCTAAAGCTTTCAGCCTCGCGGTCATTGCCGATATCGGCTAACCGGCTCAACACGTTAGACGTGTGAGTGCTGAAAGCTATGGTACGTATACCATGAAAAGCTGAGTTGGAATGAATGGTGCCCCGGTAGCGTAACTGGTAGCGCACTTGCCCGGAAAGCGAGAGGTGCGGGTTCTAGTCCCGCCTGGGGCGAAAGTTTTGTTCACAACCCAGCATTCTTGTGAAACATTCGCAACGCGAACTGCGGCGTTAAAACAGCAGTTAACAAACAAAACAAGTCAAAATTCATTGCTAAAGCTTTCAGCCTCGCGGTCATTGCCGATATCGGCTAACCGGCTCAACACGTTAGACGTGTGAGTGCTGAAAGCTATGGTACGTATACCATGAAAAGCTGAGTTGGAATGAAATGGTGCCCCGGTAGCGTAACTGGTAGCGCACTTGCCCGGAAAGCGAGAGGTGCGGGTTCTAGTCCCGCCTGGGGCGAAAGTTTTGTTCACAACCCAGCATTCTTGTGAAACATTCGCAACGCGAACTGCGGCGTTAAAACAGCAGTTAACAAACAAAACAAGTCAAAATTCATTGTTACCAGTTTTGCTTCGCCCGCTATCGCGCGCATCACACGGCAGGCTTTAGCGAAATTGGAGGACCCATGGAATATCAGCATGAGATACTCCATCAACCATCTCACTACTATTGACTGTGTTAGACCCTCCACAGTTTCACTGAAGCTCATCGAGAATACGCGTGATAACGTCTGAGCTGACTGGCATATTTATCTCACAACTGTAAACATCCAGCATTTTCTTGAATTAAGATAATTTAGCGGTGAATAGGATTGCTGTCAGTCTCAAAATCAAAACGAAATATGCCTATTTACATAAGTGAGGAGCTAATGCTTATCATTCATTTACATTCATCATTATTTAGAACCACGAAAGGATTAGCGGTTTAATGAGTTTGGGTTTTCTTAATAGTCAGAAATGAAACTTATCATTCGCTGACTTGTTTTTTAAAATTTATGCAGTCGAATTCTATTAAGTAAGCTGGATATATATCGAAATAATGTGCACGTACCTTTGTTTGTACTACTACGACTTACTACAATTTGTAAGTAGGAACGCTCTAGTGTCAACGCTGCGTAACGGAACTAACGACTTTTGCGTTCTGACGCGCCTTATCGGCCCTTATCAATCGTTATCAGTTTCTGGCACCCACCAACAATGTCCCCGTCCCACCCCACATAACACTTGTAAGTATGTTGCTCTGGTGTCAAGGCGAGCCAGGCAACGGAATCGACGACTTCAGCGTTCTGGCGCGCCTTATCGGCCCTTATCAATCGTTATCAGTTTCTGGCACCCACCAACAATGTCCCCGTCCCACCCCACATAACACTTGTAAGTATGGTTGCTCTGGTGTCAACGCGAGCCAGGCAACGGAATCGACGACTTCAGCGTTCTGGCGCGCCTTATCGGCCCTTATCAATCGTTATCAGTTTCTGGCACCCACCAACAATGTCCCCGTCCCACCCCACATAACACTTGTAAGTATGGTTGCTCTGGTGTCAACGCGAGCCAGGCAACGGAATCGACGACTTCAGCGTTCTGGCGCGCCTTATCGGCCCTTATCAATCGTTATCAGTTTCTGGCACCCACCAACAATGTCCCCGTCCCACCCCACATAACACTTGTAAGTATGGTTGCTCTGGTGTCAACGCGAGCCAGGCAACGGAATCGACGACTTTTGCGTTCTAGCGCATCTTATCAGCCATTATCAGTTGCTATCGCTTCCAATCATGTACCACCAATGTCCCGGGACCGCCCCACATAAGACTTGTAAGTATAGACGCTCTCTTACCAATATGAACGGACAAAACGAAATTGGCGATGCTCGCTTTCTAGCCCCTCTTATCAGCTATTATCAGTCGTTATCAGTTCCTATCACGTACCACTTGTGTCCCCATCCCACCCCCTATAACATATGTAAGAACCACTGCGCTATCGTTACTGTGACTCGAGCTATGAATTTCCGGTTCAAACATACACACACACACACACACACACACACCAACAGACACACGCTAGCCGCTTATATATAGTAGGATTGCTAAAGCTTTCAGCCTCGCGGTCATTGCCGATATCGGCTAACCGGCTCAACACGTTAGACGTGTGAGTGCTGAAAGCTATGGTACGTATACCATGAAAAGCTGAGTTGGAATGAAATGGTGCCCCGGTAGCGTAACTGGTAGCGCACTTGCCCGGAAAGCGAGAGGTGCGGGTTCTAGTCCCGCCTGGGGCGAAAGTTTTGTTCACAACCCAGCATTCTTGTGAAACATTCGCAACGCGAACTGCGGCGTTAAAACAGCAGTTAACAAACAAAACAAGTCAAAATTCATTGCTAAAGCTTTCAGCCTCGCGGTCATTGCCGATATCGGCTAACCGGCTCAACACGTTAGACGTGTGAGTGCTGAAAGCTATGGTACGTATACCATGAAAAGCTGAGTTGGAATGAAATGGTGCCCCGGTAGCGTAACTGGTAGCGCACTTGCCCGGAAAGCGAGAGGTGCGGGTTCTAGTCCCGCCTGGGGCGAAAGTTTTGTTCACAACCCAGCATTCTTGTGAAACATTCGCAACGCGAACTGCGGCGTTAAAACAGCAGTTAACAAACAAAAACAAGTCAAAATTCATTGCTAAAGCTTTCAGCCTCGCGGTCATTGCCGATATCGGCTAACCGGCTCAACACGTTAGACGTGTGAGTGCTGAAAGCTATGGTACGTATACCATGAAAAGCTGAGTTGGAATGAAATGGTGCCCCGGTAGCGTAACTGGTAGCGCACTTGCCCGGAAAGCGAGAGGTGCGGGTTCTAGTCCCGCCTGGGGCGAAAGTTTTGTTCACAACCCAGCATTCTTGTGAAACATTCGCAACGCGAACTGCGGCGTTAAAACAGCAGTTAACAAACAAAACAAGTCAAAATTCATTGCTAAAGCTTTCAGCCTCGCGGTCATTGCCGATATCGGCTAACCGGCTCAACACGTTAGACGTGTGAGTGCTGAAAGCTATGGTACGTATACCATGAAAAGCTGAGTTGGAATGAAATGGTGCCCCGGTAGCGTAACTGGTAGCGCACTTGCCCGGAAAGCGAGAGGTGCGGGTTCTAGTCCCGCCTGGGGCGAAAGTTTTGTTCACAACCCAGCATTCTTGTGAAACATTCGCAACGCGAACTGCGGCGTTAAAACAGCAGTTAACAAACAAAACAAGTCAAAATTCATTGCTAAAGCTTTCAGCCTCGCGGTCATTGCCGATATCGGCTAACCGGCTCAACACGTTAGACGTGTGAGTGCTGAAAGCTATGGTACGTATACCATGAAAAGCTGAGTTGGAATGAAATGGTGCCCCGGTAGCGTAACTGGTAGCGCACTTGCCCGGAAAGCGAGAGGTGCGGGTTCTAGTCCCGCCTGGGGCGAAAGTTTTGTTCACAACCCAGCATTCTTGTGAAACATTCGCAACGCGAACTGCGGCGTTAAAACAGCAGTTAACAAACAAAACAAGTCAAAATTCATTGCTAAAGCTTTCAGCCTCGCGGTCATTGCCGATATCGGCTAACCGGCTCAACACGTTAGACGTGTGAGTGCTGAAAGCTATGGTACGTATACCATGAAAAGCTGAGTTGGAATGAAATGGTGCCCCGGTAGCGTAACTGGTAGCGCACTTGCCCGGAAAGCGAGAGGTGCGGGTTCTAGTCCCGCCTGGGGCGAAAGTTTTGTTCACAACCCAGCATTCTTGTGAAACATTATGTATAGTTATGTAAGTATGTTGGTGTATGCAACTGGAGCTGCACGCATTCCCAACATCGCTGAAGCGGCAGAAGGGGAGTCCCTGTTTAAAGACCTGTTCGACGTTTTCCTTTGATTTTTTCGTCACTGTCGGTCAAATTGTCGCCTATAACTACATCATCAACGGTATTTACCTCCGCAAATTCGTCCTGGGATTGTTGCTTTAACTTCATCCACTGTTTGGTGCTGCCGGTTGTTGAGGTGAAGTCGTGTGAAAATGATGCCCCATATTCAATATGATTGCAGTTAAGAGAACCCACAAGACAGATAACAAAGGCCGCAGATTCACTGTTACCGTAATCCGCGTCAATCTGCAGCAAGCATTGGTGCGGGACAGTCCAGACAGAAAAGCACCACTTTGCGCTTTTCTATGGCTAAGCCTTGTTAAGAAAGGCAAGAAAGCAGAGATCCTGTTTTTGTTCACTCACCTCGTATTCTGTATTTTTTTGTACCAGATTGGGCAATTGGCGTTATTTGCAGCTTGAGCTGGATCAGCTTTATTCTATTGAATCTTTCAGCCGCTGGACAGAAATGGTCGTTTTCAGTCCCTGGGCGGGTCGAATCTAGTTCATCCGATAAATTCGCTTAATGGGTGACTCCTGAAAACACCCGGCTGTTCACTGGGTAAGATCTTGTGTAAAAGAAATAAATCCGTCGAAATCGAACCTCTTTCATCAGTGAAGGCACCTGCTCTGAACCACTCGGGATGATGCGTGCTTCAGTTTCATTTAGTAGCGAGTTGCGGTAAAAATGCAGCTGGATTGAGTGAGCTTATGGTCACAGTTTCCGGGAGAGGGAGCCCTGATCAATTCATTGGCTACCTGTGCCTTTTTTTGGACTTCTGGCACGCATAGGGCATTCAATCTACAGCTGTGTTTACATGAGTTCCGGTCATTTGTTGAACTAAACAATAGCTTTTTGCTTATGTTTCTTATAGGAAAAAGAATACTCGTTGAAATGAGGAAACTATTCTGAAACACACAAAGTCAATGTTCTATTCCCCAGTTGTCCATAGGCCCCGGCATTTGAATGTGTAAAGTGAAACTGAGATCTCCAAATTGTTCATTAACGCGCGCTTGATTCTGCGTACTCAACACTTAGGAAAGCAAGGCAGGCAGAAATGAGGAATCTGATTTTAGAAACAGTTTTACATTGAAGAATCTCTTCCATGCTTTCTGATTCACATTACATGTTATCCTTCACATGTGCAGTTATTGTTAGCCACCATAATCTATAACACCTCCCCTTCAAAAAGCGAGAAAGTGTCGGGTGCAGACCAAACACCACAACTGACGACGGCCTCCAAGTAAATCTGGTTAGAAGTTGTTCATAGTGATAGCTGATTTCTGGTAAATGATAGTTGTAATTAGTGACAATCGATGTGAAACAAATGGCTTGTCTTTCAATTCCTGGTAGTGGACCTCGAGGTGTTGTTTGGATGCAGTCGTCATTTTGAGGGCGACAAGCTTAGAACCACGTTCCTCAAATCGTTGGATGATTTTTCTGACGAGATTCCTGTGGACACCATCAGGCTTGACGGCTATAAAGGTCATCTCGTTGTGGGCATATTTGGGTAGGAGTCCTTGTCACAAGTGCCGCCACAGAGCCCTGTAATTAGTGACAATCGATAGAATACAACTGCAACAGGCTAATCATTTCATTGGCAGAAACATTAACATTTTGTGAAGGCCGTCGTCACTTGTGGTGCATGGTCTGCACCCGACACTTTCTCGCTTTTTGAAGGGGAGGGTATATGCGAATCAAAGACCAGATGCTGAAAAATGAAAGGGATCATGAGTTTGTATGTTCTGCACTATTTCTTTTGGTATTGTACTCAACTGTGGTCATCATCGTGTAGATAACTATCCTGGTCACAGAT
>MU909135.1:0-11248 GCA_036418205.1 Ostertagia ostertagi | reverse complement strand
TTGTTCTAGATCGTTGCCACACTTTCAATTATCCTTCTATTTTATAAAGCGCTAACTTTGTGTGTCGGTTTGTGTATCTGTATGTGTGTGTGTGCGTGTGTGTATGTATGTATGTGTGTCCGTCCGCAAAATGAAGTGAGTGAGAAGGAAGCTCATGGGATAAACAAACCGCTAACAAATCGGGTAGCTTACAGGATTTGAGATATCAATGTTTTGTAGCAGGATAGTTGTGATAACACTCTTAGGGCTATATAAACACCTGCTTAGCACACTTCCGTTCATTCCACATGGTGCTGCAGTGGCAGCTGGAGGGCAGTGGAGAGAGGAAGGGAGGATGAGGAAGGGAAGCGAAAAATCTACCGTCATATCATGATTGTGTCCCTTCTACTGTATGAAACACCATTGTGTTGCATACGCGTCACTTCCAGGAGGTGTTGGTGTCACAGGAGGAAGGGACCATAGCGGAGGATAGAAAGCTTGCGCAGGAAAGGAAGGTCCCGGCGGTTGACGGGGGACTAATCTGGTATAATATAATGCGCTCATTTCAATGTGGTCTTCCTAGAGATTGAGCCTGTCCTTGTATTGCTTAGAATGTTGACTTAGGAAAGAGGATTACTTTGTGTGCTTTCAAAGGAGAGGGACTCGGAATACAAAGAAAATCTTGAAGGCACGGGGTTGCGATGTAAATTTAATTCACGCACCTCAGTTATAATTTATGTTAATTAAAGGAAGCGATTACGATAGATTTCACAGGGGTTTGGAGTGGACGTGAGGGTCTCAGTAATACACCAATGGCGAAAAAAGCAAAGAAATCCGTCAAAAATAAGCAGAATAACACCTCTTTGATTGCCCTTTCATTTTCGACCACCGATGAGCGACGGTGAAGAACGACGTTGTTCAGACGTGTTAACCCCGATAGCCGCCATCTTGCCAACAAGCATAGTGTACTGATTGATAACGCAATACGTGGGCAAGTTGGAAGCTACAGCCGCTAGAAGGTGAATGATCATCCAAAATGAAAAGCCAACAGCAAACAGCCCATCCAGATCATCAACAGAACTAGTGGGCGTCACGTCGCATAGGGCGGGGCGTCGCACGGGTCCTGCTCAGCAACCGCGGCACCTTCCGCCGTGGGAGGGCCACACATCTCTTCCTTGGCGGCCAAGTAATTGCTCCGTGTGACGCAGGGTCTTCCCTGATGGGAAAATTCCTTTGCGTAATCGCTTCCTTTAAACCGCTTCCCTTCCCAATGTGCCGATTCAACGGCAGTGCGGCGCGATTGTCACCTGGAAGGTCAGATTTGCTGAAATCAATTGTCCCCGTCCCAAGTGGTCAAAAAAGCCAAAACGCGCGCTGTCATCAATGTGTTAAAGCGGCCTCAAAAACACGAGGAAATGGGACCCCTTTCTTGTCCGTTGGTTTCGAGTATTGATGCGAATCTCATCGCTGTGCCCTCTTCCAACAGTACGCCCTCTCTGCTGTCTAATCACTCGCCACGTATAGAACTGCTGCGAGTGATTAGATTGTCGGTGGGCGTACCCCGCCAACGGTCTCATGAGTGGACTGATTGATTCGTCGGGGTTTCAAGTCTTCGCTGCAATTTGCCGTCAGTCAGCACCCTAAGAGGTGGAGCCTGCTCAACTATAAATTTTTCCTTCCTTAACAAACTTCATCTTATAGTGGCATTTCGGATATTGTGTTGTTTCTTCTGTGCCATACAGGTTGTTATGGTGGAACACGTTTATTGGTCAACGTTTCGACAATTCGTCGTCTTCAGGACCTGAAACTGGTTCGAAGTCCTAGCTCTGTAGCTCACCCGGTAAGGCGCCTAATCTTACTGAGTTCCCGGAAAAGCGAAACAGTACAAAATAAACGATCCCAGCGAGCGCGAACTAACCTGTGGCGAGTCCACCAGTATTTGCAGCCTCCTCTTCTTGTTAGTGAGCGAATAAAATGAGACACCATGGACAGTAAGCGTCCTACGTGTCGTATGTGGTGATCTCACAGTCCACATAAAGGAATGAAAGGCAAGAATTCATTGGTAATGGCCATGCATTCATTACGGTTGTTCAGTCTTGGATTTTTCACGCGGATATAAAACGCCTCTAACATTTTTCTAGCACCGATGTCGCGTAATAACTTTTTTCGTAGGCTAGAATTTTGCATTTGATTTCAAAATCGTTACCCTGATGTCCCTCTACTCGGTGCTTGCCAAGTGGAGTAAGCAGATTTCCGCGCCTTTTTCCTGCCATATGTTCTTTAATGCGCACGCTTAGCATCCTGCCCGTCTCTCCAATATAAAGTTCGTCACAGGTTGAACATTGAAGTTGGTATACTATCCCTCGTTGCGCACAGTCTCCTTGCCTTCCATATGGGCAAACAACGCAGTGATTCGTGGTGCACGCGCGGTCATAGAGTCTGTTGCGGATTAGCTGACGCTTAAGATTGTCTCCTGGTATAT
This sequence comes from Ostertagia ostertagi, assembly GCA_036418205.1. NCBI lineage: Eukaryota > Metazoa > Nematoda > Chromadorea > Rhabditida > Trichostrongylidae > Ostertagia > Ostertagia ostertagi. The sequence continues at coordinate 8,787 of MU909135.1, read as the reverse complement.
TAAAGCGAGAGATTGCGATAGGATTCTGTTGTGCTCATAGTGGAAGTGAAGATGCTGAATAATGCCCTAGTAGCGAAAAAAGCAAAGAAATCCGTCAAAAACGCGCAAAATGGGACCACTTCCTCTGCCCGTTGACCTCCGATAATGGACGAGTTGGCAACCAAACTAAGAGGTCGTCGGCACTCGTTAAACCATAGCTGCCATCATACCACCAGAGATCATACCTTGATTGATATAGCATTCCATGAGAAAAAAATTGGATACGCGCTCGAAGTGGCATACCTTATCAGAATGATAATCGAACAGCGATCTGCTGAGGGGCGGAGCACAGGCGGAGGCGGAGCTCAGAAAGGATTGGCAGCCCCAGGGCGCTGCAACGAGCGCACCTTTAGTCACAAAAAGGCCACATCTCGATTCCTTTGGGCTCTAGCTACTGCTTGAAGTGCTGCTCGTTCTTCCATGCTGCACAGAAATTTTATCGTAATTTCTCGCTTTCAAACATTATAGCCTAGCTCCGGCCCGTGCCAATGCACTGCGTGTTATAGCAGCTATTCTTATCGATAGAAAGGCACGTGTGCGCCATCTCTTCGCGACTTCTCGCGGAACGCCCTCGTGAAGCTTCGCGACTTCTCGCGGCATTTCTCTGAGAGCCTGATTCTTCGTTCCTCGTTCCATAACCATTCGCTCTTGCAATCTCGGAAGCTAGCCTTCGTGACTCATCTCGCTCCACGTCGCCTGTACACACTCCAACTGCTGTTCTGTGCATGTTTCGAACGACCGCGCATTTTACAGCTCTGGGGTGTGCAGACTTCGCATGGAGTAGGATGTTCTTTGAGCTGCTTTTCCTGTACCACTTCACACTATACGTACAGTTCGAGATTTTTATCTGTGTGTTCAAGTAAGGTAGCCAACCATTGTGCGGGACTTCTCGTGTGAACTTTATGTACTGTGATTGTTGATTGAGTATGCTGAATAATTCATCCATTTCAAATTGTGTTGAAGTAATTACGCAGCAGTCATCAATATATCGGCAGTACATAATGGGCATGCGTGCTATCACCGGTCGTTCTATTCTCCCCATAAAGCAGATAGCTAGGACCGGTGCTAGACGTTGCCCCATTGCAAGCCCCCGCTTTTGTGAGAAGTACTGTCCACACCACTTGAAAATGTTACAGTTCAGGCATTCCTTTAATCAGAGTCATAATGTGCACTTTGCTCAATCCAAACGTTACGATTTCTGCACCATGCTCATCTAACATTTCAGAGAGCGCTTGCAAAGCTTCATTATTGTTCACGTTTGTATAAAGCGCAGTTACATCAAATGACTCTACCACACAGTTTTCTTGAAATCTACAAGAACGTAGGCGATCAAGAAAATCTCTGGTGTTTGGTAAGTGTGAGGGTACATATCGGATGAGTTGACCAACAATTTTTGTAAGAAACCATGAAATGCGGTCTGTTGGTCCACCCACACAGCTGATTATAGGTCTTATTTTGTAATTGCTAGCATCAACCGAGTGCTCGTCTCCATCTGACAGCTTGTGTGTTTTGATCAGGCTATAAAACACGGGGCACGAAGGAGTATCCAACTTCAATCTTTTGATTAATCCTTCGGCTAATCCTGCTGATTTTCCAATTGATATCCATGATGCGTTCAACCTGTGACATTGTATGAGAAACGCTTTCTCTGTAGTGCGACTATAAATAGACGTGTCGTTAAGGCTTGCAAGCGCTCTCTGAAATGTTAGATGAGCATGGTGCAGAAATCGTAACGTTTGGATTGAGCAAAGTGCACATTATGACTCTGATTAAGGAATGCCTGAACTGTAACATTTTCAAGTGGTGCGGACAGTACTTCTCACAAAAGCGGGGGCTTGCAATGGGGCAACGTCTAGCACCGGTCCTAGCTATCTGCTTTATGGGGAGAATAGAACGACCGGTGATAGCACGCATGCCCATTATGTACTGCCGATATATTGATGACTGCTGCGTAATTACTTCAACACAATTTGAAATGGATGACGAGTTATTCAGCATACTCAATCAACAATCACAGTACATAAAGTTCACACGAGAAGTCCCGCACAATGGTTGGCTACCTTACTTGAACACACAGATAAAAATCTCGAACTGTACGTATAGTGTGAAGTGGTACAGGAAAAGCAGCTCAAAGAACATCCTACTCCATGCGAAGTCTGCACACCCCAGAGCTGTAAAATGCGCGGTTCGTTCGAAACATGCACAGAACAGCAGTTGGAGTGTGTACAGGCAACGTGGAGCGAGATGAGTCACGAAGGCTAGCTTCCGAGATTGCAAGAGCGAATGGTTATGGAACGAGGAACGAAGAATCAGGCTCTCAGAGAAATGCCGCGAGAAATCGCGAAGCTTCACGAGGGCGTTCCGCGAGAAGTCGCGAGGAGTCACGAGGGCGTTCCGCGAGGAGTCGCGAAGAGATGGCGCACCTCCAGTTGCCTTTCATATCGGATAGAATTAGCATGGCTATACGGCAGTGCATTGCACGGGCGGATCTAGCTGATGAAGTCGTTTTGATTAATATACCAGGAGACAATCTTAAGCGTCAGCTAATCCGCAACAGACTCTATGACCGCGCGTGCACCACGAATCACTGCGTTGTTTGCCCATATGGAAGGCAAGGAGACTGTGCGCAACGAGGGATAGTATACCAACTTCAATGTTCAACCTGTGACGAACTTTATATTGGAGAGACGGGCAGGATGCTAGCGTGCGCATTAAAGAACATATGGCAGGAAAAAGGCGCGGAAATCTGCTTACTCCACTTGGCAAGCACCGAGTAGAGGGACATCAGGGTAACGATTTTGAAATCAAATGCAAAATTCTAGCCTACGAAAACGACATCGGTGCTAGAAAAATGTTAGAGGCGTTTTATATCCGCGTGAAAAATCCAAGACTGAACAACCGTAATGAATGCATGGCCATTACCAATGAATTCTTGCCTTTCATTCCTTTATGTGGACTGTGAGATCACCACATACGACACGTAGGACGCTTACTGTCCATGGTGTCTCATTTTATTCGCTCACTAACAAGAAGAGGAGGCTGCAAATACTGGTGGACTCGCCACAGGTTAGTTCGCTCGCTGGGATCGTAACGTTTATTTTGGACTGTTTCGCTTTTCCGGGAACTCAGTAAGATTAGGCGCCTTACCGGGTGAGCTACAGAGCTAGGACTTCGAACCAGTTTCAGGTCCTGAAGACGACGAATTGTCGAAACGTTGACCAATAAACGTGTTCCACCATAACAACCTGTATGGCACAGAAGAAACAACACAATATCCGAAATGCCCAGGTTCCAAGAAAACCGAAATGGAATTTATTGCTGTCTGGAAAGCATTTTTCAGGCAACTCGAATTGAGGTGAAAATTGTGGGACATTTTATACGTTTCAACGGTAGTTGCCAAAGGTGTTTATGACATGCCAATTGCTCCAGTGTAGCAGAAGCCGTTGCTACCCTTGGACTAGCCTGGGCTTCGATAAATAAAAACATGTCATTTTAGCTAAGCCTATGATGCTCCTGCAGTAATGTGTGTCAGGGAGTCTCGCATTTCGGTGGGTGGTTGAGCCGGTGGCGCGTTTAGGTTTTTGCCTTACGTCGTCTTCCTCTCTTCCATTGTAAATCATAAATCACGCAATGCACTTCGTTTGGGTTGTTGTCTTCTTCCGTGGAGTTTCTTCAGTTTTCTTTATTTCGTTCATGTTTTTTTTTCTTCCAAGACTAATGTTACGATCAAGCTTAACAGCATTCGCAAAGCCTTCTCCCATTCAGAATCGTAGCAGCATCTTGAAGGCTAATAATATAAATAGGCCTATATAATGATTAGACGGGACTTCAAGGTAAGTCTCGTGTTTTTATCCTCATAGATGAGTTCGCTACCAAGTAGCCGACTATGGAGGGATGTAAGGCTTGGCTGGTCTCGAAGGCATGCTCCAAGATCAAATTGATATATTTCTTGCACACGAATCCGAAAGCAGAGAGCGAAAGAAAAAAGTGGGCCGGCAGTAAAAATAGGGGAAAACATGATTCAAAAAGGGGTTGCAGTTAAAGGCTTGTTCATCAAAGCGGCTGTGCTAAGGCAGTAAGGGCTGTATTGGGAGAGGAGTGAGGCGAGAGAGCGAAAGGGATGAGAGGCTCCCAGATAACAACCTGCTGCTGACAGGGAGCATTGCAGCTGCTGCAGCTAACTTTGCATCGTTCGGCGGCTTCATGCACGGGAGTGCAATCTTTTATTGTCCTCTACAGCCTATCCTGCAAGCTAAAGATGTTCACACGACTTCTCTGGGTTGTCCCTTCGTCCCTTTGACCCCTCACGGTGTACGTAATAAGTGGTGCCACTTGCCACTACAGCACTTCTGCCTAACATCACAATTAGCTTAGATTTACGGCAAGGTCGGGTCAGGCACGGCTAGAGAAGTAATTCCCGTGCCTGGAGGTTGTATGTGGGTAGCTGCACACATTGCAGCAATTTCCCATCTTGAAAACTCCGTTAAGGCCCCGGGCGTTCGGTTTCAATCCAGGGCCGCCTGGTCAATCCAGGACCGCCCACCTCCGGAAGTGGTGCGTGGCTGGCATAAAAAGCGTTGACGTGAATCGCTAGCGGGGATGCAAGTATCACCGATATGAGAACGACTGAAATCTCTAGAAAACTTGTTTGTACGTGCCTCTTTCTCCAAGCCAGCCTCCTTCACTGCTAGCGGGAAAGAGGGTTTTGTTAACGGCCTTGTTGACGGTTTTTCTCAGTTTTTTTTTCTCCCCTGTCATTCATTCGCATTCTCGTTGTAGTTAAGTTTTCCCAATCGCCACATACCCTATGAGCCCGATTTTGCCTTTAATGGCGCTAAGTAACGATTGGAGCTCTATTTTGCGCTGTCGTTGTGTCGATCTCCTTCTCGGCTACGCCAGGGGGTCGCCCGTGATTTGTCACTCATGAAAGGGCTCTTTGATTCATTATTTCGCGTTATACCGTTTTTTTTTCTATCTTTACTAGCGTTTTTGCTTTTCTTTGTCGACGTGTTCTTCATTTAAGCTGAATGTCTGAATATTCTGATCGTGAAGTGTGCCTTTAAGTCCATTATCTCTCACCAAATTTTCGACGGCTTTGCGCTTTTTTCAGTCCCTCTGTCGTACTCGACAACTGCGATGCGTCGTTCTAAATCAATTGGGGCTGTTATAATTTGTGGAGCTATCAAGATGACGGGAGAAACATCCCTATTAACTGGAAACTAGGAAAGAGGACTTCGGGGGACGGGGAAGAGGGGAGGTTAATTAATTCGCCAGCGGCGCGCCATGGAGTCTGACCTTCCTCATTCATGTTATGCTTAGTCCTGAAAGTGGTTTTGAAAAAAATGCTTACCGCGGTCCTAAATGCGTTGCAACCGCCACGCTGCTAATCTTGCTAGAGCGTCCAGTTTCCCACACATGATTGAGTACCGAGCAGTTAAGATCGCTGTGTACATCGTTGAATTTTGAGGACCACGCCAACATGATTTATGAGGTTCTATGACGCTACGCAACACCCTCTTTCGAAACGAAAAAGGCGAGTCAGGTGAGGTATTACAATTACAGTGAGCGCACTCAAGGTAATTTGGTCAGTGGATCTTGTGATAGCATTTTTGACGCTAAAGTAAAGGTTTGGTCCCATATTTCTTCACGATTTGGGGCGCGGCCACGGCAAACCCGCGGTGTTCGCGGCCGAGTAGTGCGGCATCAGCTTGCCTGAGTATTCGACGCTACATTACTAATGGTTCATCCGACCGTAACAACACGTGATGTAACGTCGAAGACTCAGACAAGCTGACGCCGCACTACTCGGCCGCGAACGCCGCGGGTTTGCCGCGGCCGAGCCCCAAATTGTGAAGAAAGTGGGGGAGCCCACTATCGTTCCTGAAACTTTGCTTCAGCCTGAAAATTCGGCGCAATGTGGCTCGGGGGGGGGGCACTCTGAGAAAAGTCATCTAGGACTAAGCCTAAACAGCAGGGACGAACTCCGGAGAATACGAAAATTGCTTCCGTACACCGGAGTTCCTTCTCTTCAAAAGCTTAGTCCTAAAACGGAGCGTTTCCGTGATTTTGACGCGATGTTGCGAGGTGCCCCCCCGGAGTCACATTGGCTCGAAAATTCTCTCTGCATCGATTGACCTTCACCCAAATTATAGCTTCTTGTACTAATCCTGGCTCGATCCTTGAAATCATAATCCGCATACTGGAGCAGGTAGTTGTTATGTGTCATGCAAAATCCGCAAAACGTTTCTACATAATTTCTTTATCGGATTGGGTGCTATCGATTGTAAGATACACAAATTAATTCAGTTGAACTAAAAAACGATAAAATGAAATGCCATTTTGGAAATCTGAGTTATGCGGCATAAGCCATTTTCCAGCTGTGTACCGAACTATGTGTTTGCTAGTCACTCACTTCATCACCAGAGTCAACCCTGCGTTGCGCAGTTTCGCCCGATTAGACACGTTCTCTCGCGCGAACATTCACACTCGCATGCTCGAGCCGTCTGCGTCTCCGCCCATACAGCGTGCGTTGAGGATCTCTCAACGTGCCGTTGCGAACTGCGCAACGCAGGGTTGACTCTGTCTCATCTCACTTCGTCACATTGGCTAGCTTCATTCGTATTTTTACATAGTGGTCATAGCTTCGCTTACACTTGCATTCACATTTCTATCAAAGGGTTGACCTGCATCACTCAATAGCGCTTCTTATCAAAGATGTCAGAGCTTCAGCGAAAAGATATAACTATTAAAACAAAAATCTGAACAGGTGACCGAGCGTGAGTTGTTCTTATTCAAATGGGTTTCTTCTCCTCCCAGCTCATCATGTCCGCTTAACCCATTCGCGACCGCGCCGGTTTGCGCATTAGCAGGAGAGTCAGGAGATTTTTCTCCAATAAAATTTGAGTGGATGGAGATTCCCCGTGCCCAAGGCTGGCATAGATGAATGAGGGTATGAAGATTCTTTTCAGGAAAGAAAACTTTCCAAAATTCCATTTGAAACACGCAGCACCGGTAAAATGAGATCTTGTCAGCCCGGTGGCTGCGTTGTCACGAATGGAGCTATAAAGGAAGCAAAGATCACGGAATTCTACAACAAGACGCTATGGAAAAGTGACGTAGGTGTATTGGAGTGGACCTACCCACTGAGACAAGGGGTGACGCCTCAGGGGCGTGGCGCCTGATCAACGACGTGATAAGGCATCGGACCCCACTTCCGATTCGCCGTTACACCTCCTCAGCAGACGAAGGGAATGCAACAGCAGCGTGCTAGATATTGATACGGTTATCGTTATCGTTCGATTTTCATGCTGGAGTGCACCTCATCCTAAGCGGCCGTATATTCTTATTTATACAAATCGTATCTATCATATGCTCGTCCAACCACTATCTATCTCCGACCTTATCGGTTGATAACGCGGAGTTCGGCAACACGTGGAAGCCAGCGTGACGCACTTCTCTTTTCTCCACCGTGATCACAATCATTCCTACAACTTACCTTACAGCCCATTGAGCCCTATTCATCTTCGCCTTGTCTGAGGACGATCACTCGTTACAGCCAAAGAGACGCCTTGGGCTGTTCCTGCCGATTGAAGGAGGATTCCACAATAAGGTCGAGAGTCGGCTAAGGGAAAACCCACGTAGAGGAAAAACGGAAGGGCCCTGCGCAGGTGCGGACCGACGCGCAATTCGTAGCAAAGATATGCACTGTGGCAATCTAGCATGGCCGTCCCCGCGCCGCTGTCGCCGCGGCACGCCCCTTCTCTCATCTGAGTCTCCAACCATTTAGCACAGAGTTGGGATGAAGAAGGCAACGACAGTCTCATAAATGCGGAAATATCAGGCTATGATGGAATAGCATTTTCCGGCTCCTGGGCCGCTTCCGAACCTTTTCCATGTTTTCATCTCTGCACCGCTGGCCACCTCCATCTTGATTTCTAGTGGGCTACCTTTTGGTCTCAAACTCCGGCTTTCAGAAACAGCGTATATCGTTTTCGACCATGTAGTGATCCTTGGGACCAAGTGATCAGATAGATGAGATGAAAGGAAATGCAGAGAGAAACAGCCTGCTCACCTCTTCAGTGGCGCGGACATGTTGATAGAAGTGTGCTTGACAATGCAGGCGAAGGCACACGTATCAGAAATGGCATTTTTCAGTGGTTGGCTGCTTATATAGATGCTACGTGGCGTCGTGGAATACGTAATGGATAAGATAAGAATAATATACAGTGAGTTACAATAGTCATACTTTCAAATCAGGCCGCGTTCCAACTCGTATTGATTGGGAAATTATGAGAAAATATACCAGTTTTGCTCCGCCCGCTATCGCGCGCATCACACGGCAGGCTTTAGCGAAACTGGAGGACCCATGGAATATCAGCATGAGATACTCCATTAACCACCTCACTATTGAATGTGTTAGACCTTTCCCAGTTTCGCTGAAGTCCATCGAGAATACGCGTGATAACGTCTGGAGCTGAACTGGTATATTTATCTCACAACTGTAAACATCCAGCATTCTTCTTGAATTCAGATAATTTAGCGGTGAATAGGATTGCTGTCAGTCTCAAAATGAAAATGAAATATGCCTATTTACATAAGTGAGGAGCTAAGGCTTATCATTTATTTACATTCACCATTATTTAGAACCCCGAAAGGATTAGCGGTTTAATGAGTTTGGGCTTTCTTGATAGAAATGAAACTTATCATTTGCTGAAGACTTGATTGAATTTATGCAATCGACTGCTATCA
>MU909132.1:0-12108 GCA_036418205.1 Ostertagia ostertagi | reverse complement strand
AATAGTGTGTAAGCTAACCTGAGCGTCTATTTAGCAGCAGGTTCTTTGCGTAGTGTTCGCTCTAAAAACACATCGAGGTAATAACTGTAAACACTATGGCTATCAGTTAGAGAAAGCAATCAAAATAAAGAGGGAGCTCATCGGGAAAGCTTATGCACCATGCACACAAAGCACCTACTCGCTGCCAAAAGAGCGTGGTGTGGCGCTTTTATGACGAAAGGTGTGCTGGTTGCTTTGGAGGACTTCGAAAGCACTCCGCCTCCAAGAGCGATTCGCCTACTAGTGTGATTGGTGATTTGGACGAGCTGCATTGTCAGCACGAATTGAGAGCAACTCTATTAGAGCGTAACTTGCCATGGTGCCATCAACGCGTTGCTGGAAACTCGTTCGTACGTCCGCTCTCTCAGGTATACCTGTTCATTAGCGAAAACAGACAGCCAGAAAAGGGGTTCCTGTTTTGTGCTCACTTGGCGGATTTCTTTGGCCACGTCTCCCCTAAACCTGTTTAGAATCTATCGTAATCGCTGAATTTGAAAGAATAGAGCCTGTGAAGTGAAATATCTGGTGTTGTAGGTGTTGCTTGTCATGACATCACCTCGCAATAATACCTCAACCCTGTGTTTGACCTTAGCTTTATAGGCAGTCGGTTTCTTTCTCCGCTCCCCTTGCCCCGTCCCCCCTACTCCCCTTCCTCTAGCTATCACGGCAGCTCGGCGAGGAATCACCGGAAGTGTACACGATCGGTGTTCGTATAGCTCTTGTGGTTCTTATCACAGTGATAACATCAACATCACGAAGCAGTGGAATCGAAAGACCTTCGAACTTCCCAATTCTCTTGCAGTTGCTTTCTCCATTAGCTGTCTTCATTTGGCAAACGCACAGACACACAAACTTGCACACGTACACAAACAAACCGAATGTTTTTCTATTAATGGAGTCACTTTGCTCGCGGGCTTGCAGCAGACGACGCTGCTGTGAGATTGGCCCTTTCGGAGTCGTTTCAAGGGTGTCTACACGACGACTTGGTGTTGCATTCCAAAATGTTTCAATTCTTAGATATGTGATTAGGTTGTAGGGAAAGTTCTCGCGGTTTTTCGAAGCACGCCTTGAGTTGAGTTGAGCAACTTTTTTGAATCGAAGCCAGAAAAGTTCTTTGCCGAAGGCATCAAAAGTCTGCCCGAAAAATGGCGAAGAGTGATAGAACGTGATGGTGATTACTTTGTTTCCTAATATGTTTTCTTGTTGATAAAAAATTAAGGTAATGATATGTGTCAAAAACCGCGAGAACTTTCCCTACAACCTATTACTTAGTAGTTCATAATGATGGTACAATCCCATCATTTCTTCATTTATTTCGCTTCCTCCCCACCACAATTCTGGAAATGTTTAACGGTGTGGTTTCTAGAACGTTGGATTTCAATGTGTTTCGGATTGTGCACTTTACTCACCGAATGAATTCGTAACTAGAATTCTTTGTGTAGCCTAGAATGAAGGCAACCCGCCAGAGTGCGCGACTAGTTTTTAAAACCATCACGTTTTTTTCTGACGCCCTACAGCTGTGGTGACTTTTCGGTCATCACCTGGAAAGAGGAGGAAATGGAGACCAGCCTGACAGTATATCTGAGTAACGTAAGTCTAGACCGAAAGGTATGGGGTGGATTTATATTTCTGATGTTATTTCGGTGTTCTTCAATATCCGGCAAGAGTGTGTCTGCTTCTTAGGTAAATAAATTGATAAATGATTAAGTAAGTTCGTGTTACTGAAATGGTGTTGCACTCAAAATCATGTTTATATTGAGCACATTTTTCCTCCTGACACTATTCGAGAAACACATTATTATGCGAATTTTGAAGAACTTTTTAGGTGAATATATATTTATGCAAAACAGAGTATACCCGGTGTGAGGTTTCGGACGTTGTTCTCGAATCTCCGTCCCAAATCTGCTGATCGATTACTGAACGACCTTACAGAGGTTTTTTTGCTCCCTCACACGGTTTTTGGTTCCAATCTATGCAGTCAGGGTGTGCTCAGATAGTAGCTGACATTTTGGACCGACGAAGCATTGCTCTATACCAAATTTGCTGATGGGCTAGTGGTAGGAGCGGTGTGTTTTGTCGGTTTAGAAAGCCAGTGGTTCGGATCCTTTTGGGTTTTTTTCGTTGCATTTTTGTGAGATCGACCATCTATCAGTAGAGGAACATGACTTCTTTCATCATTGGTCGACCCTTAGTTTCGGGTTTTGATGAGTTTAAGGTCATTAACCTTCAAAATTTTTCCTAACTTGCACCCGTGTGTAAGTCGGTGCGTGCCAGTATCCATAGCGCGCTCTTCAGCCGTTTTTGACTGAAATGAAAATGAAATCTGTACTCAGGGAGTCACATCATTCCTGCGGTCAGATTCTAGAAAAAAATTGAGATTTTGACTAAACTTCGGAAAGAAGTGGACGAGTCATTACATAGTGACATCCCCCGGCGGTAGCCCCAGGGTTGAGCCATCCTAAACGATGACGACCCTTTGTATTCGAAATAAACCTACGTCAAAGTTGAAATTATGAGAATAGGAAGTCCAGTCAGTTTTATTCTCTTCAGAAAAATGGCCGAATCTTAATTCGTCCAAAGGCTGGATTCGATGATATCGTTGATAGGGTAATGGATAAGCAGATGGGCTCCTTGTGCAGTAATCAGCGAGTAGCGCCTAGACTTGTTAAGATCTTCGCAAACTTTTGTACGGGTAATTTTGGGTAAGTATCAATAAATTTACATAGATGGCAGCCTTTCCAACCATGTTGCTGCAAAGGCAACAGGGAGAACCCGTCAGAAATCGATCCTTCGACCTCTCGCCCATTAGTCGGACCACTACCGCTGCTCTATTTTGCTTCATAACTCCATTCAGAAAATCGTTTGGCAGATTTGGAAAGCAGATTCGAGATCACGGTCTAAAAACACATCCAGCAGTGCATGTTGCATTGCATATAACCACAGTGACCCAACATCCTTTCCTGGTTACATATCCTCTTTCGAGTGAACACACAAGTACCCTCAGAGATTCAAACGCACCAAAGTGGGGAGAAACGAAATCTGTGCTTAATTTATACATATTGCAACACGCTAGTGGATAACCACATGTGGAGAATAATACTTAGCAAGGAATATGAACCCCCACTAGGAATCATTCCTGCACACTATTAGTCCGAGCTAATTTATTTTCAATGTGACCTCTCCAGGTCTTTTAGAGAAGGTCAAAGATTTTTCTCGAATTTATGGTACTCGGCACTTCGGCACAAATGCGCACTGCGTTGATTCGGGCAAACAGGTGGAATTCTCTCAAAATTTCTCGAACGCCTCAATACGTATTTCCGGTGACTACGAAATTGGCCACGAATCAACTGCTGATGAGATCACTTTGCAGGACAGCAATGCTCTTGATCTATTCCCGAAACCAGCGCGAACTGCTTCCGACTCAGGAACGCCTTTGAATAAGCTGCAGAAGATTGCAATGGGTGCAAAAAAAGACAAGGATGTATGAGTAACATTCGCTATTCCTTATAAGAATTTCACCGCTATTGTTTTCACACAAGATTATGAGTTAAGGAACATAGGATGTATACCGTAACCCATAATTTGCGCCAAAACGCAGTCCAGGCTTTTCAACCCTTTCCGGACCGCGCATTTTTCACGTGGCGGGCGCATGTGGCCGGTGCCTCTTTGTACTCACCGCCACACGCTGCGCGACGAGCATAAACATCATATATTTAATCTGTACAGTTTTGCTCAAAGTGGAAATCCATTTAGTTTTTAGTTATTAGGCACTAGTTAAGGACCGAAGTCTAGGTTTTTTCATACGTACGACATGAGTATGTTACATAGATATGTAACAACATAAAACATTTTGTCGAAAAACCGAATCCTCGGAAAAATCACCTCTTGAAGTCCCTGACACCCCATGGGTGTCAGGCGGCCACAGGGAGCAAATTAGACCTGACACCCTAAGGGTGTCAGGCGGTCCGGAAAGGGTTAACGCCCAATGCCAGTACTAGTGTGAGAGCGAACACAATCAACGACGCCACCCCGGCGCTACAGGGCAGCGATCCGAAAATGGAGCGGGGTCGCAGCGCGCGCCTAACTGCGCGAACGTGGGTCACGGTAACGTTGCGCGCAGTATGGCTGGTGAGTTTGCTGGACGCATTCATCCTCTTTGAGAGAGCGCAGAGAGAACGAGAAGCGAGAGGCGAGCTTGTATGGAAAATCGATGACAGGAGACATTACGCGCCCCACTGCCAGCACCCCAACGTCGACAGGTTTACGGTATACAGCCTGTGTTCCTGAACTTATGATCTTCTTGTTTCCCTTTTACTTAATGCCCAAGTTTTACGGCGAGAAAAAGCAGATAAGGTCTAAAACAATATCTTAGGCTTATCCTACATTCGATGATATCAAGAGCGACTGGGACGACGAGAAGAAAGAAGCAAGTTCAATGCTCGTTTTCATGCATGATGCTTTAAACCCATTTTACTGTGCTTGCAGAAAATCAAACCGAAGAAAATGGATCTTGGCGATAAGCAGAAAATTATCGCAATGGGAGCGAAAAAGGATACCTCTGTAATTTGGTTACTCTCAAGTAGATGATATATGAGAGGCAGTCATCGCCTTCCAGGCATACCCTACTATGGATGATATAATGAGCGATTGGGATTTCAAAGGAAGACGACCAAAAAGGGCAGAAGAAGAAAGTTTGTGACTCAGCATTTTTATCTTTTTTCAGGGGCACATATAGCCTCATTTTTGAGGGTAATTCAACAAAAACAGTACANTTAAATTGTGATTGGGAGACTTGATATTGAGCTCATCCGAAAAGCTTTTCTTGAGCAATATTCTCGTACTCTTCAAAGTTTCGAGCCCCCCCCCCAGAGTAAGCTTCCGCTCCCAGTATGCGCCATAATTTCGAGCAGAAAGACTAGATGAACCCTCTATGGACGAAGTGATTACAGGCAGTTTTGCTTGCACCAACTTTGCTCCACAGCCGCTTTGTATGCGATCGCTCTGCCTAGAATACCAAGCGATTTCCTATGAGTGTCCTACTTGGTTTATCGCATTAGTTGCATCTAGCGGAAAAGTCTTTATGATAGTTTCACAAGGAGAAGCGGTGTCACTGACATCGATGTGAAGCCCACACAGCCTGTCACTTGATCCTAATTCAATATGCTTGGAGAGCTAAATTTGGCTTGCTCGCTAGATAAATAGGTCTGCTCTATGAAGAGTGGCTCAACTGCAAGAGTTTTTCTTAGTAACTTGAACAATCGGAAAACAACGGCTTCTATGAGGTCGAGCCAGCATTTACACACTTGCACTACTACTCGCCTTGCATTTTACCTCCCATCAATGGAGTAGTGGGACTCTGTACGCTTATACGTCTTCCCCTTGCAGCGGAAAGCGGAGATCTTCTAAGCGAAGCTCGATCAGTTCCCATTCTGGCCGCTGAACGATGAATTCAGCGCATGGGCTCCAGCGTCTTCGCCCCTATATTGCCAAGCTGCTCCTGATAACCAGCGCAGCCTTACTCCCACATTCGGACTTAGCGTCATAGCGTCCAACTTGACGTGTGTTTTGATGGTGGAAGGCAGGAGCCTCTGGGACAATCCGGATCATGTTGCCATGTAACACCATCGATCTGGTTTAGCGGGTAAATAAAAGCTTGCTTCGTGAAGACATGAAGGGGCATGACAGCTTCGGAGCATAATCTATTAGGTTGTCTCATAAATAGTGTCGCTTTTTTTCAACCAAAAAATTTTCATCTAAATCCTCATGCTTTTACATCGAGTCATATACCATTCGAAAGAGAATTGTCTGCTCTACAAAATATCGTGTTCTTCTTCCATCTATGTTCCAATGGTTTTCAAATTTTAGGCCTGCGAAATGGGAGGTCCCGCCGACAAAAATTGACCAAACCGACAACTAGCTCTAACTTTATGTTCCCTTCGGAGAAATCAATCAATGATGTACCCTCTACTTACTCATGACCTCTTCTGAACATTCCACCCTTAGGTTGCCGAAAAAGGTTTGCCCTGTTTCTTTTCGAATTGGCCAACCGATAAGTCATGGCAATTTTCAAATTGAAATTCTTCCTCTGAAACGCTATTGTTTTATATCAACTGGTATATCTTTTGTGAGCACTTCTTCTGCTTTATTCGCTCATTTGTTTTGTTTTGATGTTTGTTAGGAATTAGCTCGAATTTTAGGGTTTAGGAGTAAGGTGCTTTGTCCACAAAAGTGACCGCATTTCTTTGAAAGAAATTATCCTTGAGGAGATGAGAAAACCAACCAGGCGTACATTCCTAACTTAGTCACGACTTGTTCTTGAAATTCTACTAGTTTTTCAATGTCTCGGCTGTAAAAAAATTTCGACCTCGATCTCAGGTAATGGTGCTCGACCGTCGAGTTCTGGTTGAAAAACCAGGTCTGGAAATGGAATGATGCGACTTGTTGGGAAACCTAATAGTGTAATGTTTAGAAGAGGTCATGCATAAGTAGAGGGTACATCATTGATTGATTTCTCCGAAGGGAACATAAAGTTAGAGCTAGTTGTCGGTTTGGTCAATTTTTGTCGGCGGGACCTCCCATTTCGCATGCCTCAAATTTGAAAACCATGGAACATAGATGGAAGAAGAACACGATATTTTGTAGAGCAGACAATTCTCTTTCGAATGGTATATGACTCGATGTAAAAGCATGGGGATTTAGATGAAAATTTTTGGTTGAAAAAAAGCGACACTATTTATGAGACAACCTAATACATTCACTGAGAAGAAAACAGCTGAAGATCGCTAAAAGAAATGCACAAAATCAGTACAGCCAACACAGAGTTTGGATTCAAAATTGCATGCGGCGTGCTCTTGTTCCGTAATTTCGGCATATAGGCGTAATTATTGTGACAGGATATGTGATTGTGGCTCGCTTCAAAGCAGAAGTGTCCAAACAGGCTTGCAGCTGTAGCAACGTTTGAGCATATCTCAACAGACAAAGTTTTCAGTTCTTACTTGACACAACGAAATCACAGCGAGCGCATCTGAGCGCATCTCTTTAGCTTCAATTTATTGGCGGACTATTAATCTCATCGTTATTAATGATTGTACTATTTCTGCATCCGATAGGACATAAGGGATGAAAATGGGGGCACGAATCAAACACAACTAGTCTCCTCCTTGTGACAGTGCGGGGCGTAGGTGTCCTATGCGGTGGGTGTTAATATAGGTGCTTCACTGAAAGATGAAATGATCTCCTAAATCAAACTCTGCAGATATCGGCCTTCGATCAAAAGTCTTCCTTCAAAATTCCACCTATACTTTTTGTAGAACAGCTATCCATTCAAGCAGCAAGTTCGATTTCGTAGCGCGTAAGAACTACGAACGCCCGTTCGTTTCGAATCAATTGGAGGCATCCACCAAATGAGGTGGTGAGAATGCGAGAGCTCGAAGTTATATGTAAAAGACTATGATGAACCTGATGTTCCAATATAAGCCAGCTCCTTTTTCTGGAACCGGTTGAACCAAGTAAGTGCCAATCTGGCGGCGTTTTTTAAGATATTACAACTTTTTCAAAACCATTACTATCAAGTCTCATATCCACCGCGACTGTCTACAAATGCACGCTAATTATCGACAAGCAAGCAGTTACCTCTGCTACACAATTAGGTAGTCTTCGACGTGAGGAAAATTGGACGTGCACGTGCGGTTCGTGGTGCTTGTAATCATCGCAGTTTTTTCTCTGGAAGCGATCAAAGAAGAGAAGCAATTGGCGGCTGGTTGGTATACCATCAGTGGACTACGGTGAGCGGGGAAAATCATAGAGCCAAGCTTTCGCATGTTACTCTGGAATACAGGCGCAAGATGTGAGTTACGAGTTGCCGTGCAGTGAAACATTTTTTCTATTGTCTACCACAATTTCGCGACATCCAAGCAATGTCTGCGCAGCTGAGGGCAATAAAGGTCCGTGCGCAATGGTGGTATCGGTTGGAGTCTGCAAAGATGCAATCCAATAACCAGGAAGCGGAACTCCTTTTTGTGGACTCACTTTTTTGAGTTCGCCGTCGTTGATAAACTGCATGTCTCCATTGATGCCTCCGAATGTTGCTCGAATGGAACGCAAATTCCTCACACTAAAAGCCCCTGTCAGTTAAATCGAAACTACGAGACAGCAAGCCTTGTTAAATTTTCGCGCATGTCGTCCGAGCAACCTCAACCAATGGGTATGAATACCACCTCATCAACTTTCGCTAATTTCCCAAATGTGACACAAAAGGGCCCGCTTGTGCTGCTCTGAGTCAGTATCCTCGGTAAGTGCGTGTACAGCACATAGTTGCTCTTCAAGGTTGTAGTCGCATGCGCACCTCTCACACCACCTTTGAATCCCCTCTTTTAAGGTGTCGGATCTTCAGCTCCACTGATAATCTAATAGACTTTTTTCTGATTGTCTCGAGCGGCACTTGCAAAACTGACAGTGACGAAAATCAGTTGAGTTGGGGCGCTGTTTTATAAAGGGAAGTACCTGACAGGTCAAGAATTCCAGTAATAATAAAAAAAGTATCAACAAGGTTGACATCAGCCCTCATTGCTGGCTGGAACCAAAAATCTTGATTCTGTGAGAAGATGAACCACATGAATCGGCGCTCACTTCTTAGTCAACCTAACACATTGTTTCATACTTTTCGCACAGTTACCCCTTTCTGTGAACTGTGTCTAGCTTTGCAGCAGGTTAACGGAACGTTGCAAGTTAATTATGAGCGAAGATAGAACCTTCTTCGAAACGCAGATAGACTTCAATATTAATTGTTGGACTGGGCTTCCAAAGCGTCACCATTACATTCCTTTTTTGTGGCTCGTTTTTTGCTGCGTTACTCCTTCTTGCCTTCTTCGATCCGCATGACGAAGTCAGGAGACCTGGGCCAAGGAACAAAAGAGGAACGAAGTCGCAATCGCATACTGTGGTGTAGGCATCAAGAATTAACAATTATACCCATTACGGATAAGCTTCACACCATCACACCCACGGTAGTCCAAAAATGCGACATGTGTTGTCACGCAGCCTACACACACTAGATTTCTAATGGACTAAGTACAATCCCCTCAGAGTTATCGACATACAAACACGTAAACTACCCGACTGTATTTCTACGAACAATGGATATATGATAACCAGATTGAGACACCCATGGAGGAAACGGAATCCTATCCACTGCGTGAGTTCGTGTTCCATCACAATCCATATCACTAATCGATACCCAATATACTAATTAATACAAGATAGCATCATAACAGCTGACACTTAAATAGACAACACATGTAGAGACCACCGAAAGTGTGCTAAGTAAGTGTTATTTATAGTCGTTGGCAGTTGCAGGGTGTTATCATAATCATCCACTGCAACATCGACAGCTCAAGTACTGTAAGCTACGCAGATTTGTTAGCGGCTTGTTTACTACATTAGCTGCGTTATCACTCACTATATTTTGCGGGCGGACAGACATACGTATACTCGATATCCGATAGTTGGGGTAGGTGTGGCACCGGAAGTGACGTGCACTTGATAGAAGTTGCGTGGATAAGCTGCTTCCAAGCATACATCGCTGGATATCAGCAAAGCATGCTGGCAACAGCTTATCCACGCAACTTCTATCAAGTGCACGTCACTTCCGGTGCCACACCTACCCCAACTTTCGGATATCGACTGTACTAACGACAACCACGTTAGCTTTTATTAATACCAGATTAGTCCCCCGTCAACCGCCGGGACCTTCCTTTCCTGCGCAAGCTTTCTATCCTCCGCTATGGTCCCTTCCTCCTGTGACACCAACACCTCCTGGAAGTGACGCGTATGCAACACAATGGTGTTTCATACAGTAGAAGGGACACAATCATGATATGACGGTAGATTTTTCGCTTCCCTTCCTCATCCTCCCTTCCTCTCTCCACTGCAGCACCATGTGGAATGAACGGAAGTGTGCTAAGCAGGTGTTTATATAGCCCTAAGAGTGTTATCACAACTATCCTGCTACAAAACATTGATATCTCAAATCCTGTAAGCTACCCGATTTGTTAGCGGTTTGTTTATCCCATGAGCTTCCTTCTCACTCACTTCATTTTGCGGACGGACACACATACATACATACACACACACACACACACACACATACAGATACACAAACCGACACACAAAGTTAGCGCTTTATAAAATAGAAGGATAATATCAGATTGGTCCCCCGGCAACTGTCGAAACCTCCCTCTCCTATGTAAGCATTGCGCCCTCCGTTATGTTACCTTCCACTTGTGGCCAGCACATTTCTTGTTGGTGAAGCGTGAGCACAGAAAGGTGTTTTTTCATTGTAGAGGGTATCATAACCATACCATGATGCTACATACCGTCTCAATACTTGAACGTTCCTTAGTTTTGTTGAGAAATGCTTTCTTCCTCCCTTTATTCTCCCATCGTCCCCCACCTTCTCTCCAGTTGCCTCTGTAGCATCATTTTTAAACCGACAGTCTAGGTGTTTACGTTGCTATTGGGGTGTTACCACAGTCATGCCATTGCAAAACATTGACAACGCAAGTCCTGCTAGCAGCATAGATTTGTTAGCGGGCTTTTGTTTCAGTAGCTGCCTCATCACTCTTCTTCATTTTGCGGACGGACATACATAAATACATACATACATACCGACATACAGGGTGCGCCAAAATTACGGAGACAACGCATGAGCAAACAATTTGAACTGATATTCACAGATGCTGTTTTCTTCTGTCCTAGTTTTGGTACTGTGGTGTAGAATTGTTTATGCTTACCTTGTTCAACCACCAAAATCTATGGTAGCTGCAGCGGTTGACTGATACTGACACCGTCCCTAAATCATTGGACTTCGACGTTGAGGGTTTTTGGCACGCGACAATTATCATCGTTTTGGTGTATACCCGAGCACTATCAATAGATGCTCCAAATGGTACAGGGGACAAGGAGCTGAATGCAGTCATTCTGGATGAGAAGGGCGTGTTTCTGTGGCGACCACGAACAATCTAAGGATTGTGTGCGATAGAATTTGCAGGTAGTTGACGCGCTGGTTTCACTGGATGTCACGAGAGATAGGAATCAGGGGGCTCTTTTGGACTTATCAGAGCCCATTGCTATCCTGAGTTTATTTTCACTTTGAAAATCGTTGCTGGGCCTTCCATCAAGTAGGAGCTCCCGTTTACGAGGCAAGGGTGGTTCAGTACTAGTGCAGCATTGATGCAGAACCGATTTTTTCGACTTTGTCGGCTTAAACGGTGGTAGAACAGCATTTCAGATCTGAGCTCGATAGGGTACGCTGTCGGATCCGTTCTAGAAGCTGAGGCTTGCATAAAACACATTATGTCTAGGGATTCGTTGAAGAAACCGCTCTAAAATGAGCTTGACGAGTCCTACTCGCCACATTGCGTGCCACAGTCGATGGTTCCTCGATGTTTCTGAGGACCCGTATAAACACAAACCAAGGAATTTCAAAAATTGCATGGATGTCGACGATTCAGAATGGGACTGTGCACGTCACTGCATTTTTGTTTTCAAAGAATTGCACCTTGCTCATCCTAGGCAACTCGAAGTCGCTGTCTCCGTAATTTTGGCGCACCCTGTACATACAACGACACACCAAGTAAGGGTTTATAAATAGAGAATCCTACTATATATAATCGGCTAAGCGGTTGTGTGTGTGTGTCTGACCGGAAATTCATAACTTCACTAACTTTGGAACCAGAGCGCTCAAACTTCTAATATAGGGGGCCTGGCGCGAACACTGATAGTAGGTGGCGGAAAGTGATAGGAGCTGATAACGGACGTCGAATTGTTGATGTCACCAATTTCGTTACACCGTTCGCGTTGATGGTGGAGAGTTTGCACTCATGTATGATATGTGGGGTGAGGCGGGGACCAAGAAGTTGAGTGAACGAATGTGGTAGCAACTGATAAGAACTGATAAGGGGCGTCAAAGTGTGGATACCACCAGTTTCGTTGCGGCCCTCGCGGTTACATTGGAACCTTGGCTCTCACATGTGGTATAGGGGATGGGACGGGAACACGGATATCCCCTTC
>MU909128.1:0-10953 GCA_036418205.1 Ostertagia ostertagi | reverse complement strand
GGGTTTCAACTACTTGGTCATTAGGCGGTCAAAACATGCCCCAGCCCAACTAAAGTTTATAGGAAATGTCTTTAATTTCAAAACCTACCTCTAAAATGCGCTGGAAGGGGTCGAAGTCCTCTTGGAGGGGGCGGATCACCCATAAAGAGGCGGATCGCCCAACATACGCTGTGCAGAGCGCGTGCTCGACTAGCGGTCGTTGCGGGACCGCCGCGCTGTATGAGGTCGATTCCATAAGAACGCAATTGAAGCGCTTCAATTTCGATTGCTGGCAAATAGTTATGTATTTGCAAGCATGCATGGCTATTTGCCAGCAGTTGCAATTGGAGCGCATGTACTGCGGGCAGGTTCGGACAACTCGTCCAACACACGTCTCCCCCATCCGCTAAACGGCAGGGGGAGTCCCTGTCTAAGCCCCTGCCCGACGTTTTTTTCTACTTTTTCTTTCTCCATTGACCAACTTCTCACCTGCAACGTCATTATAGGTGGTCCTTACCCGCGAATTCGTTCCTGGATTGTTGCTTTAAGTGGATGATCTACTAAGAGTAAAGATTATGGAGCCTCTCTGGAATACAAGGAGATTGGGCGACTGGAGTGAACCATGTTCGAGGAAGAAGGGTTAGTTTAAAGCACATATGTAGAATCCACCGAGTTTGGCGTAAAAATTGTCAGACAGAGGCCCGAAGGTTCAGAATGCACGCATGGCTCCATCCTGCATCCAGGGTCCAAGAATCGGTTTTCTGGTTTATGTCCACTCTCTCTCGTATCCATGCTCGCTCGTCTCATTTTTCCCCTATTCGGTGCTAGCATCGCCTATCGCGCTGCCTGCCTTCTGTAATGCTTCACTGCCTGGGCGAGAGGCCCTAATTTTCAGCGTTTCTGGTGGTTTCTCATTTTTTTCCCTAGCGGTCTACTTAGCACTTCTCAATATCGAGCTTCTCACCCCTCCCCCTGCCCTCTCCCTACAACGATTTGAGGATGCCGTTCAAACGTCTAAGGAATGAAGCCCAAATGGATGGGCGTGAAGACCACAGGAGCGCTAGCTGCCACCTTCTCCTTTCGAAGGCCTTATAAGAAACGACTGCTGTGTTTTTCCATTTAAATGCGTAAACACCAAGAGTGGAAGTCATTTTGTTATGTAGTACACCGCGGTGCACAATAGATTGCACCCCATAGAAAACTTAATTTTCTTGAGAGCCCGAAACTTTTGTTGCTTCTGCCTATACTATAGTTTAGAAATAGACGAAGGAATAATATCTGTGATATTTATTTGACATTACGACTTTTTTCAAAGTTTGTGACAACAATTTTTCACTTTTTGAGGCGGTGCATAATAGATTGGACGATATGTATTGTGGATCAAAAAACAAGACCTAAAGTCTGCTCCTCCCATCTAAGTATGAGCAAAGCGTCCTTCTTCTCTGTGAGCTTAGGGCTGGAATCAGATTTTAAATCAGCGCATTCTAAGCAGCAGAGGCGGTAGAGTTTTCCACTCCTTTGTAATGCCTTTTCTTAGCGGTTGAACATTGTCATACGCTGTCCCATTTCAGTAGATCTTACGCATCAGTATACCCTATGTATTCCCGATAGGTTTGTATCAGGATTACATGCCGGCGAAGAAAATAATGGGTTGGTATTAGATTGAAAGTGGGACAGAGTGCTTCACGAAGTTAGGTTCGAAGTGTTCTTTTGCACGAAGATGAAGTGCTTTTTGAAGTCTCAAGAAACGAATGGTACCAGCGTGTTGTTGAGGAGTGACTGATAGTTCTGGCTTCTCATTCACAAGAATCAAAATGAATGTCAAGGCTACCATCACTAGAGGATGCCCACCAAACCATTCAGGAGAATGCACAGATGTTGCTTCGAGCACCAGTAGTGGTTCACTTCTGCAAGAGCGCCAGTTCGAGTGCCGTTAACACTACTCACCTCCGCCGAACAAAATGTCATCGAAAGAAATTACCGTAGGAAAAATAGAAATGAGAAATTTAAATTTAACATAAAGCTGGAAATATGCCCAGAACACTCCGCTGCCCAATCTCTGCAATCCTCATCCCTCGCAAGAGGGAGCCGCTTATGTCGATGGTATTGAGTCAGGCGTAGTGTCGGCTTTATTTATTGTCGAACTATGTGGTCCGATATTTTCAACATACGAGACACGGTCCATTTCGAAACGACAATCCCGCAAGCGACAACCGATTCATAGGCAACCTTTGTGGAACTCAATGCCAAATTAATCAAGCAGCGCCTGCCGCACTCGGGAACAGTTGACTTCCAAACCATCTTGTTCTCAAGAACAGTTTAAGAATGATTCTTGATCACAGTTGCAACTGCATTCCTAGGAATGGAGGGTTCTTTAGAGATTTGGAGACTTCCCTTGCCAAGAAGAAGTAACGCTTCAGTGCGAATCCAGGCTTCGTTTATGAAACGCGTATACTTCACATAATACGTGAGTACATTCGAACTTAAAAAGCAGGAAAAAGGTCGTTGGAAAAATGAATATCTCAAGTCGTCCAATCTATTGTGCACCGCCAAAAAAATCAATATTTCACTCTAAAAATTTTCAAAGACACTGTATCTAACTGAATATTGTGTCAACATTATTTATCTACTTCCCCAGGAAACATATCAACAGCAGAATCAATAAAAGTTTCGGCCTCTCTCAAAAACTAAGTTTTTTATAGGGTGCAATCTATTGTGCACCGGGGTGTACTGGAGTAGTGGCCAAGCACAGCACCGCTCTTACTCTTAAAGGCGAGCCCCGGGATGAGCCCCATTGGTTGGAGCCATATCGCAAATGAACGTGTTGGGTCCGTATCTACAGGAGTATGCAATTTCGCTGCAGAAAATGCGTAGTTACGGCGCTATTTGTTACGGAGCTGCAACCAACGCAACGCTCTCCACCCTCGCGATTGAGGCAGAGATCGGCGCGCTTTCTCATAGCGTCCTCTCTCGTGTGGTTTTACTTCCCTGTTTACCCTTTCCGGATCGCGCATTTTTGCCGTGGCGAGCATAAATATATAAATATATTGGACCTGTATTTCCACAATGAAATCATTACTTTGTCCCGTTTTTCATCATTTCCTGGACATATGTAGTGAATATGACAGAAAACTGTTGCATAATGAAAGTGATAGGGCCATAAAAGGGAGGCAGGAATGAAAACTGCTCAAATAAGTTGTAATGGGGAAAAGGGAGCGGGAAAGTGTCCGAAACGTTTGAGATTTAATTGCATCAGATACGACATGCACGTAGTGTCATAAATTCTGTTGTATGAAGAGTTTTCAAATGATTTATAACTGTTTTCGCTGAGCTCAAAGTGGGTCCGGAAAGGGTTAAGCTGCTCCCCTCACTGGCGTACCACGTCCAACCTTAATGAAAGCTGAGGCCCTTGATTAGAACATTCCGATGGTTTTTATTGCTTTTTAAGACATCGAGCCCAAGACTTGCCTTTACGGCTTTTCAGATGATCCAGGTGAAAGCGAGTCAATCCTCAATCATTTGGGCTGCAATTATTCAGAACCGAGTAAGCTTAGGTGAAGGAGAAATAAAAGGTAACGAGTAAGTTGTTGGAGCTAGAGTAAAACTCCAACTGTTTTAATGCGATTGCGTTGCCCTGGTCGTACTTGGGACAACGCTGAGCCGTCGAGCATTTCTCGACGCGCGAAAGAGGTAGGGTGATATCCTGCTCTAGAAATAGGGGATATGGATAGAATTCTTGGCTGGATTTCTGGAAATTGGTAAACATGACTGAGTGAGAGCCGCAAGGTTTTTGGAAAATATTTTTTTGTTTTGCGAAGACTTCCTTGAAAATCTGGAAACCTGTTTTGAAAATTTGAAAGCAGTCAGTATGATAAAGTGAACGCAAAGTCAGGCAGCAGTATCGCGGTAAAAACTACTTGCAATACTATACGTGCAAAGGTACAGTTAACTCAAATCCCAAAAACCGCTCCGCCTTCAGTGTGGCTAAGCTTATACTACACAGAAGTCGTCTCAATGAATCTATTCAGTGGCAGGCGCAGCGGCTAATATCGCGCGGGTTAGTTGAGCAGTGTAGCAGGCAAGTTTGAGCAACTCGTACGGCCCCGCCCACTCTTTTTCAAGAGGAATTTCGTTTTGGGCTCAATCGACGATTTCCTTTGCTTCTTATTTCATTTCAACTCGACCACAACTCTGTTATCGACCGCTGTGGTACCACCAAATTCGATCTCAGGTGTTGCTTTGATAAAGTTGTGATGTCACAATACTTTTCGTGTTGCGGGTATACTTATCATTAAATGGCAAACGTTTGTCTTGTGATTTTAGCGAGGCACAGTCACTCAACTGCCAGTATCCAAGCCTAAACTCGTCCAAAAGCATGAAAGAGGAGAGAGCATCAGTTTCCAGTTTTGCAGTTTATCTTAGTTTACTCCCTGCTCCACCATTCCGCTTATTCCCCACTGTTCCCCACCAACGCTATGACCAGGGGTCCTGCTACCTCATTCCCAGAGATAACTCTTCTAAGAATCTGATGGAGACCCGCGCCATTGAAGAAGGGTACAGAGTACTCTTGGGAACGATTGAAGGAGGATTCCACGATGAGGTCGAAGGTCCAAGAAGGGGAAGTTCTTTGAGCGGAGAAACAGGCGGGCCCTGAGAGAGTGCGGTCACGCAGTCCGCATCGAAGGATATGTTCCCGGCTATCTATCCTCTCCCGTAGCTCAGTTGGCGTGCTACTGGACCGGTAACCCACCCCTTGCGTCGTCTCGTGTCTGAGTCTCGAGCTGTTCAGCAGAGAGCGATGGCGTTGAGAGGGCAGCACCGATGAGAGTTGTGCGAAATCGATGGGCAATGAGGGACACCGTTTCTTGGGTTCTAGGTTTTTTACTGGGTTTTCTTCTTTCATGTATTGCTGACCATCTCATCTTTCAGTAGGCTACCTTTTTATCGTGAAATCCGCTATTAAGACAGTACTTTTCACCAGGACACGAGGAGAGGGAGGCTGGAGCCATTCGTAAGACCTCACTTGGGCCGGTTTTGGCTTTTGCTCCCAAACTTCCTCGATACGTGGCTCATCCAGAGAATCCTGCCCTTAGTGGTAGTTCATCCCAATCACTAACCAGTAAGGTCTTCCAGGGGGTGCTAAGCTTTTTCGAAAACGGTTCTTGCATGATATAGGGGCACATGCGGGAACCACAGAACCATGGTTAATTTTTCCTGAACGGCCCTCTGAATACCAGAAAAGGGGGTCCCTAGTTCGATTCCTCGTGGTGACAAATTTTTGCATTTCGAGTTGACGTTTCAAAATTCGCGCAAAATGGAGTTAGCATGAATAATTAGTACCATATTCATGATTAGGACCGTCAGTAACCCTTACAATAGACTTTGATAAAAAACTGGTTAAAAAGCTGTGACACCAAAGTGGGGGATGTTCAGGTTTCTATTCTGCCGTGCCGACGCTGGATCATAACCCCAATAGCGTTCGGTCTAGTCGTGACGCGCCCAAAGCTTGGTACTTCATTGCTCCACCACTCAAATCTTGAAATGGTAACAGTTTGTGACATGAAATGTTTATTTCTGCAATTCAAGGCCTATACAAGTAATAGCTGTCTCTATAAGGCTCGTCCTGTTTCCTTCTCATGCAGTGCTTCTCTGAGCAGGCCCACGCTGGTTTCGATCATTCGAGTTCCCTCCATTAGCGGTGCTCTTGCGATTTCGTCGTCCAACGACACGGATGTTGTTCCGAGAGGAATAGACACGGACCCTGCCTGCTCCTTGCCTGGAACTATACTGCGCAGCAACTCCTCTTCTACCACCAACGTTTTCAGGGGTCCTCACCGGTTTGTCCATGGGAGGAACGGCAGGTGGATGTATTTGTTGATTATAAGTTGGAGGCATTTGTTCGGCTGGGAAGACGGGATGCTCTGCCACAGTCGAACTCTGCGTTACCTTCGCTCTCACGGCGTAGCGTTGTGCTGGTGGAGGCCCGCTATTTTCGGGTCTTTCCCTACGACCTTCTCCAGCGCCTGCACTGTATGATCCAGAGTTGCTTTTCGATGCTACCTCGGCAGAATACTTGACTGGAGGTTCATTTTGTGATTCTGTTCTAGGAGGGCATGGACAATAGGCAGCGTCGTTTCCTGGTCCACCGGACGTTCCTTGTGAGCCGGGTTCCCCGGGCTCTCCAGGCGCTCCATCTTTTCCAGGTGGCCCTGGTGGACCAGGTGGTCCTGCATTTGGAGGCTGCTCATAGTTGTCTTCTCCCACCGATCCCGGCTCTCCAGGAGGGCCTGGAGGTCCCTGGGGCCCAGGAACGTTGACTATCCTCTGACCAGAAGCACCAGGTTCTCCATCAGGTCCATTTGCTCCAGGTTGACCGCTCGCACCTGGTTCTCCTGGTGGTCCAGGAGGTCCAGGAATCAGCTCATTATTTGAAGCACCGTCGTCTCCAGGTTGCCCATCATTTCCTGGTGGCCCTGGAGGGCCATCTTCACCCATAGGCCCTGGAGCTCCCTGAGGGCATGTGATACATGCTCCACCACCCTCAGAGTATCCTTGTTCTGAAGCTCCGTGTTGCCCTGGCACTCCATCTTCTCCGTCCTCACCATTCAAACCAGGTTCACCTGGTGGACCAGGAGGGCCAGGAGGACATTTGGTTGGCTCGCTTCTCTGCGCATAGGAGTCTTGTCGTTTTGGTCTGTTTTTGAACGTTTCTCCTCATCAGTTGCCAGGCATTCTCTCCAGATCCCTGAAATTTAGTGCTCATAACTCAAGCTATTCCAAAAAATAGGAATTTTTGGGATTTTTTGTTTAGGGTTAACCAATTTCTTGAGGATGAGCTTCGAATTGATCCAGGACTGCAACAGATTTTAGTTTGTTTTGGGCAATGACCAGTGAGATCTGGCAATATAGACAGGTCGGTCCTATAACCCTTCCACCTACCCTGGCACCAGCAAACCAGCTATTAAAGGGAGAGCTCATTTGGCTCGAGCTGGATTCGGTCCATGGCCACGTATATCTGAGGCACTTCTTTTCCATCACAATTAAATTAAGTACTATTAATTATCATTCTTATAGCTCACCTGAAGCTCTTCCAACTCAAGGCGCAGCTTTCCTTGAAATGAACTTAAGTCATTGCAGATGTAAACCAGTGCTCCGAAGAATCCCACGAAAGAGACCGCTGTCACACCAAAAACGATCGGAATGAACGTAGAGGAAGCTTTCATCTATAAAATCGGAAATAAATAGGGTGAAGAAATAGCCTAAGGTGGGAAATGGGGTCTATTCCAGATAGGAGGGGTTCATCATGATGGAGTTTCGGCAAACTGGTGTGAACTTGAACATCTCAGATTTTCACGCATGTCAAGTGACTGCCCTCACCCCCACCCCCGTAGACTGGTTACACTCCCACTGGCTCGAGTTACCTAGCTTTCTGAAAAAACTGCATCGTGATGCCCTCTAACAAGATAAGACCAGAAAATGTTGTGAGAATGATATGGCGCAAATGAAATCAATCAAATCTTCGAGAGCATCGCATCAATTCACTTCCACTGGTCAGTGGCGCACTGGGCTATACTCGCTGGAAACAAGACTAGAGGCAAGCAAAAAGCCGGCAGTGACAGAATAATTGCAGAACTCAGAAATAAGCACAGATAAATCGGCTGATCCTGCGACAACTGTCGAATTTGTGCAGTCTGCAATCACGTCCGTGGTACATGCCTACTCTGGGCCGCACCTGCATGGCCAGTCCTTCAGCACCCCCTTGTTTCCATCAATATCATCGAGAATTGATATTAATGATGCCAAAAAGGCGTCTGAGGTGTGGGGGGGGTGACCACGCGGCAGCACTGTCTTTTAAGCGTGCTGGCACAGTGTGAGCATAGGAAGGAGTAACCTGATCGTGAACAGTGTGATTTGTGACCACGCAGAAGCCACTTTTGGCGCTTTTAGACCACCTTCTTAGACAGGATACGCTGTCACCTTGGGTCAAAATGAGTCTTCTATAGTTAATTGGGTTCATACATGAAGGGTTAGATCTGAAGAGATTTTGCATGGCGGTCACTTCAGTTTTCATCTACCTGGTGCAAAGCCAAACCAAAACTGATCAGACACAAAAGATCAATGCTCAATGCATGAATCAAAAATGCAGTCACAGCGTTAAAGCCACGAGTAAGGATTACGCAACCAGCAGAAGTTCTTTCCAGGGTGCGAATTTGGAGAAAGTGGAATATGTTCATGTTTTGGGTACGACTAAGGAGCATATCAACTATTATATTTAATATCCAATAATATTACAGCAAACATCAGAGCTAAGTCAGTATTCACATTCATCGCAGTATACAGTTTGAGAAGACCTGGCAAAGAAATAGCTGTGAATGCTAGCTGTGGCAGTGTCAAACCTGATAACGCCCCTGCTTTTATAGAAGTTCAGTGTGATCCTCGAAGATCACTATCGGAGGTATTGTAGTGGAACAGCGTACATAGGTGAGATTTTGGGCCACCACGCTATAAAAATAAAATTTTTTTTAACTGACCGCAGAACCGCGTCGCTTCCGGAGAACCAGTTCTCCTTCTATTGTCCTTTCCTCTTTGATGATAGGTGCTATCCTGGAAACTACGTTGAAAAGACAAAGGGTAATACTCTTGACTGGGCAGGAAGAACAGGAAAAAGGACTTGTCTTTCAAAATTCATGATATTTATGTAGAAGCATCGCACATGAACGGGTACTAATGATTGTCTGGGCAATATTTAGCTTAAGACATTGACGATAACTCGGGGAATACAGTAGCGTTCAAAAGTGTCGCCGAAACGCTTTTTCGTGTTTCTCTTTTCTTCTGATAGAAAAAATCAATGATCTCTCAAAACTTTTTTCATTTGATATTCGGATTCTTTGAAACTCAAGGATGTGAAAAATACTATAAAACATAGAATATCAATCTTTGAGGGGCGTTTTCGTATAACTTCGTATAATGTATGCATCGAAAATCGTTATCGAGAACACTTTAACCGCTAACCGTATATCCGCGCATGCAGCGATATGGGCGAGCCGTGCGGGATATACCCCGCACCAACCACGCTCATTTTTTTTCGCGCACGTCGATTCTTTTAGAAGTTTCTTGTAATTATTGAATGGAGGAGACCTTGACCTAGCTAAAAACATAGTGGTCCATAGAATGGTCACGTATGCTTCAATTTGGAGGAGGATTTCTGAACCATACGAAATCTTCAGCCTAATAAATTTTTCGTTTACTTTTTCTTCCTATGAATGTGAAGGTTTAAATAGTAGTAGAAGTAGATACGGTACCTTAGAGATGACAACAATGACAGCATGTGTGTTTTGATTGAAATAATCAACGTAAAATTGCTTTTGAGGTCCATTGCAGCTAGTTCTGAAAAATTTCGCTTTTTCATTGTTATTCCATGTCTTTCGATCGAAATTCCACTACTGTACCCCTGGGTAGGTTGTGCTCATTACAATTTACTGATCTGGTTTTGTATTGATCATTATTTATGTATTTATCACTCAAAATCTGCTTGAACGACCTGAGGCGCGCGCGCCCGCAAAATCGCCGCGGTCCCACGTGGCCAAAAAAGCCAAAACTCGCGTTGTCGTCAACGTGCTATCCCGGCTTTCGTAACATTTATACCTTCAGGATCGGTTCGATGATGTCTGGCCTGCTTTGCAGAAGTGAAACCTTGATACAAACATAGGCCAAACAGGAAGTTATCGTGGAGACTTTCAACATTGTCACTGCGATTGCTTCGCCTCGCCTCACTAGTCTCGAGTATGGGGAGATTAATTTCCAGCAGAAATATCGGAAGTGACGGAACTTCCCCTGTCTTCAAAAGATTTCCTATAGTATACTGAATTTTTTTCCCAAAGATGTTATTTTTCCCTTCCTTACATAGTGCTTCAAGGCAACTTTCCCTGATCAAGTGGTGTGCGGTAACAGCGTTTAATAAGTCGAGTTGCGGATGCCGAGATAGCTGGAAATGAAACAAAACAAAGAAAATTTCGATGAAGCTACTGATAAGTATTCCCTCCCTTCCTGCTCGAACTAAGGAAGGGGCGGAGCCGGACGAGTTCCATGAATTTGCCTGCTCATACTCACTGAGACCGTGCGTTTTGTATCACAACTACGCCGCACTTCATCCTGCGTCATAAGGTGAGCGCGTGGTATCTCGTCCATAAGTTAACATTATTCGCCACGAGTTCATTTTGGAAAGCTCTAGCGCCATTGTCGCGCACTTTGGAGACACGACAACGGCACAATTCATACAAGTGATCACTCTCCCATCCAAAGAATAGATCTTTCGACACAGCTTCGGCTAAGGTTGTTGCTTTAGGGAAACCCTTCAAGGCAACTTCTTGCATTCTTCACTCTATGGACAATCGAAGGTCAGTGGGGCGGAGCCAAAGGCGGGGCATGGAAAGAAGTCCGCCTTGAGGGCGCTACGTATCAGGCGACGCAATGAAAGAATCGGGTTAAAGCGTGCGATTTTGGAGAGTAGAGACAAATCGATCGATAGAATAGGATGCAGTAGAAGTGTGAGATGTGAATGCAATAAGTCAAAAGGCCAGAAAGAGTTTCTAGTGAAGGCACTCCAAGAACCAAGTGGAAGCATTCCCGTCGCCAGCATTTGTGACAGATGTCCGGCGGTACTTTGAACGCGTAGCAGCCCTTTCGTTTTTCGAATTTTTTTTACCAAAACAAATGCAATTTTTCTGTTCTTTTCGTTCTTATCGTGAACGATTATCCCAAGCCAGTGAATTATGGGTGAATAGAATCACGATTTTCCGAGGATTCCTTTAACGGGAACAGTGGAAACTGGCCCAGCGCATGTCGTATGCTCGAAAGGTCAACTGACAGTACTGCGAGTTGTCACGAGTCGATTGTTCCTATTGATATTGGGACCGATTCGAGTGATATTCGCGTTTGATTGTTTCACCGCGCATTGCAAGCATTGTTTATATA